>CM060952.1:148408094-148505594 GCA_030765055.1 Mantis religiosa | reverse complement strand
GATAATGATGGTGATAATGATAATGATGGTGATGGTGATAATGATAATGATGGTGATGGTGATGGTGAGGACGAGTACGACAATAATAATCATCATTATCATCATTATCATTATCATCATTATCATTATCATAATGATGATGACGAGGACGAGGATGAGGACAAAGCCAATTGTAGGGTGAGTGCTTTGATTTGCATGTCCGCAGCGGAATAAAAAGTACGCAATGACTTTGAATTTAATTCCCTACTACAGAATTTTACATTTACGTATATTACATATTTGAATATACATATATGTTTGACACAAATGTCCTGTAGTTAGGTATACTTAATATGCCTCAGTAATTTGTGGCTTCCCATTCCATTCGAGTTTTCCCGTCACTCAACACCTTATTTAGTAATAATGACTGTAGGTGAATTACAAGTTGGCAGATTGCGATCTTGAGGTTTTTCTCTGGATTGCTCGGCGTCAGATCTCTTCTTCCTTACAGCACATGAGTGTGACCTGTCCTAATATAACTTTCCCAGAGAAATATACACAGCAACTGTTTAAAGATTACATTTAGTGTAAAAAGCTGAAAGGAGCAAAGGCACATAACGCCTTTATGCTGGAGGGTTTTGTCCATCTTGGATTGCCCTTAGAGTACATATACCTACGCTACTTCCCTCTTTCGGTGGTTCGCATCCCTTCAGATCTTTGCTCTGGTATGTACCTTAAAGCAGGCCAAACGCAGCGACATTGAATCATTGCCGTTCTCGGCAAAATGAAGACTTAATTGACACAAAAACGCATGTGAACCCGCCCCCACTCTCTCTCTCTCACTCTCTCTCTCTCTCTCTCTCTCTCTCTCACACACACACACACACACTATTGCTACTAAGTTATATTTAACTTTAAAACTGACTAGAAGACTCAAATGAAATCGAAAACTTGTATCACCTAAATAGTTACAATCTATTAGAACGTTAATATGTTAAACCATATGTTAAGGATAAATCCTTTGGAATAGTGTGGTTTGTTTATTAATGTACTAATAAACGTTTGTCAGCATCATAGTATAAATGAAAATTTTTCTCATTACTTCTTTTAAGAATAGTCGAAGGGTATTTTGACGAACACAAGTAAATCACTAAATTTAAAAAGACACATCTCCAAACAGATTCCAAACTTCAACTCCACTGTAACCTCTTCCATATAGAACCAATAATACTAATACACCTTGTTCAATTACGAAATGTAACTTAAAATGATCATAATGTAACTTCAGCACTTTAATGACGAACTTTGGCATATATAAGGTGTACTTATTATGAGTTACAGGTCGATATAAAATTCGTTTGCAGGAAACGCCATTCAAATTCAAAATTCTTTCGTCAGATATTAGCTGAAATATAGATCTATAGGTTAAACCAATTGCCTAATATATAGTTTTAGTGTTTGAGTATGATGTGCATTTTGACGATGATTATTATTAATATTAATATCAGTATACTTAATTGTATTTAATTTATTACCAGCTTATCTATTATTCAAGGTAGGTGTAAAATTAACAATTCCCAAATATATTAGTTATAATTATTCTTTAATACGTATAGCAGGTTGGCTAAACTAAAAAAGCAAAATAAAACACAGCCTCATAGTCCAAATTCCAACCATAAAATTTCAAATTTTTATGCTTTAGCTCTATTAACACTATTGTCTGTACGACAATAAATATCCCAAGTGACTCACATTTTCTTGGGAAAACATAAAGCATTCTCAAACCTACTTTAGATAAATAAACGAACTCCAATCATAACACTTTAAGTACAAGCTATTTAGTTCATCACTATTCAACTATTTGGACATTCAATGATAATTATTTGATCTAGAACTCTAGCCATGTATAAGGTTACAGTTGGAATGATAGAATCATACTATTAAAAAGCAATGTAATAGCTATAGCGGCTCAGTTGTGCAGCACCCGTAAAGCTATGGTAAGCTGAATATCCATGGTTAAAATTCATGTTGGGCAACTTAATGTTTCAGTCAGAATCTAACTTTTTAACATATGGCTTAGATTGATTAAGTAGTATTAATTTTAGTAGGCCAAATACAGGTAATTCGTGTGCTGATTTATCAGCAATACTAGAATGATTTTAAACCGAATAGCAATACAAACAAATATCTCTAATATATGTTTAAGTACTAGAGTTTTCTAGCCTGTTGCGTGATTTGATTGCCTCCTGTAAAAAACGAAATCTAATTAGGGAACACCGTGTTTACATGTAAGAAAATATAGCATAAACTCTGTAATAGGAAATTAAATTCTTGTTCTTACTTCTATACAAATGTTATAAAATCCCAAGTCAGAATATTTATAGGTCGTATCGTCCGAAATTCCATTCCAGATGGGAATGCCAAGTTTCCCTAAGTGTGAACTTTCGACCATTCCTTATTCCTCAAACCTGCTTCAATTCAGTAAAATGAAATACAGTTGTATATAAAACAGAATAACTACATTGCATTTAAGCACACAACCGATGTGTTAATAATAAATACAACTATAAAAATACAATTAGGTTAACAATATATATATATATATTAAAAGCATAAACCCACATCTGTTTAAGAGGTGACAAATAATTACGAAGAATGTCTTTTTGTAAGTACAGCTAGAAAGTGACTGAATTTTGGGAGCGTATATTAATAGACACTAAGAATAAATTACCTAACTATAGGTGCTATATTTTTAAAGACTCAGTACACATAAACGAGTAAAAAGAACTAAGTAATCATGGAAAGTTAATTCTCGAAAAGTATTCACTGTTCCTAAAGCTGAAATAGTTCTCCAGCCGTGTATATTCAAAAAATTTCCTCTGGTTAAATCTATTGTCCCTTGAGGATTTTGTTATCAACGGAACCTTTCCCATTTAGTAGATACGAGTGAGGCAGCAGTGTGGGAAACACCGAGGAAATAAATTACCTAAGGCTCACTGCAACTAACCGGAGCGAAGACAATCTCTCTACTCGTAGAAGGGGAAGCAGCCACAAACAAATGCCCTGAAGCTCGGCAGCGGCGATCACACATTCTCCCTTCTCCAAAATGCCAGGGAGGGGGAAATTATACAGGTGATCAATTCGCCAAGAAATCCCTTTCTGTCGTAAATCGTTTCATGCTAAGCTGTAACTAATATTAAAAGGCGATTTAGGACAACCTAATGTCTTAATTTGCATCAAAAGCCAAAGAGGACACTCAGCTCAAAAAGTAACTAACGAACCAGAATAAATATGGGAGAAGCACGTTTAATACACGAGGGCCGATCTAAAAGGACTCAGACGCATCTTTTTGACAGAGATTTATTACTGCAATTAAATATTTACATGAACTTTTTCAATGCACTCTCTGCCATTCTTTGAACACGTGCTGCAGACCATTTTTTGTCAGGTCCTTGAGAATCGCCTAACTTTTCTTGAGCACTGCTTCAGAGTTCTCAAATCGAATACCCCTAAGCTTTGCCTTAAAAATTGGGAATAAAAAAGGTTACAGGGTGCAAGATCGGGGCAATGAGGTTGATGTGGTACACAGGTAATGTTGAATCGAGCTAGAAACTGCATGACTTGATTTGCGACGTGAGGCCGTGCATTGTCATGATGAATTCGCCACCCAGTCAGAGAAAGCTCTGGTCGTTTCTTTGCAATGTGCTTCCTCAGTGCAGCAAATACTGACGTGTAGTATGCTGCTGTAACAGTAGTGTGAGGGGGAACTGCATGCTGGTAAATCATTCCATTACAGTAAAAAATGTGATCACCATCACTTTCCCTGCAGATGGAACAACTTTTGCTTTTTTTGGTGTTGGAGAACCTGGCTATTTCCAAATGCTTTGGCTTGTTTTCCTTCACGATTACATGATGCAGCCATGGCTCATCAAAAGTGATAATCGATTTAAAAAATCCATCCCCTGCAACAGCAAAGAGACGCAGCACTTCACGGCCCATCTCCATTCGCACAGCCTTTTGTTCGGGAGTCAACAGACGTGGCACCCAACGAGCACAAACTCGGGTCATATTGAGATGGTCGTGCATTTGTAAACACCGCCATTTGAAAATCTCAGCACTTCACTGAGATTACGTAATGTTATACGCCGATCCTCTCGGACAATCACAGCAGCTGCGTTGATGTTGACTTCAGTCACAGCAGAAGCCGAAACACCAGGTCCACCTTGCTTAATACCGACATGTTGGCCTTCCTTGAAGTCCTTGAACCACCTAAACGCTGTTGAACTAGGTAGTGCATTTTCACTCTACGCTTATTTCAGCTTTTCATAAGTTTCGGTGACTGTATGGTTTAAACGATAACAGAATATGATTACGCTGTACTGCTCCTCTCGCGTCACCTCCACTGTCTGGTATGAAAAATGTACGTAGGGTCCACAGAATAGAGCATAACTACCAACCTACCAATACGAGACTGCTGCCACCTACCGACATTATACATAAAAACCACCTCTTTTCAAATATTTATGTTACAGATAGGAAACTATCACGGAAGCTACAGGGAAAAATAGGTTTGAGTCTTTGTTGATCAGACCTCGTATTAATACAAACATAAATGATGATTCATAACGAAGTATTTACGCAGAATTAACATTTTACATAGGTAAATAAAGTATTGAGTTGTTATGATGAAAACCAATACCATCTAATAGCTGATACATTATCGACTGCTGCATTCATAGTGCTGCGTTCATTGATCTTTCAGTTTAATAAGTTACGTTAGCTTAATATTTTCACATTTTACGCATAAGAAAGAGAACCTAAGCTCACACATTAATGAGTTGATTATTCATGAGCAGATTTCGTGTAACTTGTCGCCTGAAAAGAGAAAGTATTAAAGTAAAACCGTTTTGCTTTATGTGAATTGAAGCATCTCTCTTCCCCAATTAATGGTTTCATAACTTTTAAAGGACCAAGTTTTTAACGTCCAATGCTAACTAGCTCCTTTATATCCCTGTCATATTCAGCAGTTTACGATGCTTGTAATTTCTCCGAAGTACTCACAAAGTTCCGTTTTGCGCTGTCGTTCTTGCTGATTCTGACCCAGCAACTCCGATTATCACTGATCAACTCTCTTCTGCGCTGCGCACATAACCTGTAAACTCAATACTACGGAGCTGGAACATAATGTACCTCCTGACCGGCACAAGAAGGCAAGCTAGAGGAATGTGTACCGTATTCACTTTTGCTGTCCCCAAATTGTTTATGATCACATTCCGAGTATGACAGGGATGCTAGGTTCCTTTAAAATAGGCAAGTGTTGTCACACTGTCACATAACTCACCCATACATAACACCTATCACTGGATTTACTGCAACAAGCATTAGTTCTGTCAACTTGGGTGACTGATATGCACTCTCATACATTTATTTCCTGGTAAAAAAGATCCGCTACCAGAGAAGATAAACAGTCAACATCCCTCTACCTTTCATTCCTCTCTTGCCTTGTTATGGTGCGTGGACAGTAGGTATTGCTTGTAGCCCAGCGCACTACTTTAAACTAACGACCTCTCTGAACTGTGAACTCAGGAAGGAAATTTAGGTTAATAGGCAGGATTGAGCAGCCCCGTTATTCTCGGAGGTATGATGATGCAAAAACGGATGAGGGGGCCAAGTCATTATCAGATCCCTGGCTAGTATCCTGGTACGATGGTATTACTCCAGTTAGATGACTTTGCACTTCTGTCTGTGGTTTTACTTCCTTTCCCTCTCAACAGAGTTTGGCATTAGCTTTGAGCTGATAGGTAATATGCCCCCGGGTGAAGAGAAGATCTGCGTTTCAGGCGGCAGTGGTGGGTCTAGTAACCTCGGTACTTAAATTGCTTCAGAGATGTGTGCATTCAGATGCACTGTGAGGTATTTGAGTAGTCCGTGATTCTCCTGTGTGAAGCCTCCCAAGAGAAAGTGGAGGGTGGAGATGAGTACTTCAAGTTTCCGTTCTTTGATAAGCCGGAAGGTGGTGGCGGCGATGACTTTGTGGTGAAATTTATGAATTTCTGCCTCGATGCTGTTAAGCAGGCATAGTTCTGGATCTTCGTTTTTAACTCGGAGAAGGTAGCGGTGAGACTGGTGATTGTGTGCCCAGTGGTTGTCTTTGAATGCAGCGTTTCCTTTTCATTTTTGTCCTTTTGTCTAATTTTCTTCTCGCGCCAACAAAAAGCGAATGTGTGGAATGACTTGATTCACATTTACGTAGGTAAATAATGCTTGTTTTTCTCCTATTTTATTTCCTATTCTTCTTTTTCTGGAGTACAACACACCTTTGTTGTACAGACCTTTTATAGGCACAAATGTTGTTATAAGTTACTACTTAATTTAACCCGGTCATAAGCATGCCAGTCATGATGGTAGGAATCGGAATTATCATGGAATTAAACAACTGGTGAGTAAAGAAAACAGACTTCATGTAGAAAGCTATTTTATAGTAACTTAGTAACAGTGTCCAACAATTAACAGCAATAACAGCAACAAAAAACAGCAGCAATCGCGATAAAGCTGTGACGAAGGGATTTAACCTGCTGTTTCTAGTTTTATCGTGATGGCAGCAATAGATCTCGTAAAGGTGGCTGCGTAACATACGGAAGGACACTGCCATGGCAAGCGAATATCGCTGCTAAAACGTTCTTGTTAGAAAGCAATCTTAAGCACATTATTACTGTGATGAAAAATAAACACCTTTTCAGAGTGTATACCAGTCTAATTCTGGAGATAAACACAAGGGCGGTCCAGAAGTTAAAGGCTCCTTGTGCATAGCACGTGATATAGTGGAGGTAGTGCCGTCATCTACACATCAGCGTACACATTTAAAATTGCGCTTCTTACTGTTCAAGTAACAGCTTCGTACTGTCGCGCGTTTGCTAAACATTACCTCAAAGCATGAGCGCCAAAATAGAAAATCTCTCCAAATATGAGGTGCGCGTTGTCTAAGATTTAATTTGTCAAAACAACACACAGCAGCCTAACTTCATCCTGAATTGCGTAGAGATACGGTGCTAACATTATGAGAGAAGGTGCTGTCCGTCGGTAGACACAATCTTTTTTTTTTTTTTTTTTTTTTTTTTTTAAATGGAAGAACAAACATGCCTGAAGAAAACTAGAGTGGTAGGCCTACGGGAAGGGTATTTCAAAGATTATTAAAATGTATGACAATTATTATATTAATTACGAGTAGCTGGCATGCTTTAATTATATAAAAGTACTCACACAGACTTTAGATGTTCAGATTTTTCCTCCGGAACATGTTTTTCAACCACCATTACGGTCATCTTCAGCGGGCCACGCCGCAGCAGCTGAGTTGAAAAACATGTTCCGGAGGAAAAGTTTGAACATCTAAAGCCTGAATGAGTACTTGTATACAAATTAAAGCATACCAGCTACTCATAATATAAAATAAACTTCATTTTAAATACTTTGGCAATTCTTTATAATGACAATTATTGTGCTGCTCGAACGCACTGCTTACTCCACGTGGAGTGGACACATATCTGTCATTTGTGATTCCTGCGAATTCCATTGGCTGAAGTGATGCATTCATTGGTATTTAGCACAGGGTCGGGCAGCGCAGCATTTCCCATCTCACTCTTACAAGAATAATCGGTGCCGTATCTGAGAGGTTTCTATTAACAGAGATAAAGCGATGGTAACGGTTCGAGCAGCGCGACTAGACTTGAATTTTTTCGGAGAATGTGTGGAAAAATAGAAGAAATATTGTAGTTTTTAGATATAATACTACAATTTTTGTATCTCAAATGGTTTAACTTTTATTTCCAAACGGAAGTTACTTTTTGGAACACCCTCTTATTTAGAACCAACCAGACGGCCTTTACAACCTGAAGCAATAGTTGGTTAGGAACATTCGTGTAATTGTGGAAGGATATGCACCATATTTCCTGGAGAGTATCTGAAAGATATGTGTAGGTGTGCATCACAAGTTCAAAGGAATTTATTCTCCTTTAGATTTGGTACAAAAGGATGACATAAATATTGCCTGTGGGATTGCATGAAGAACATTTACGAGGGCTGTTCAAAAAAGAATGATCATAATTTTTACGTACATATTTTTTCGCACTAAAATTCAATCTCATTATATTCTGTTAGCTTAATGTGAAACAAATACGCCGTATTAGTTTAATTGATGGTACTCCTGGTTCCCGCCTGTGAGAACCAGGTAAGTTCAGACATGTACCGCCTACCGCTGCAATGGAGGTAAAATGCAGTTAAAGTTGATGTTAGAGAAAGATGTGTAGTTTCTTTCAAACGTAATCACTGGTGATGGAACTTGGCTACATCATTTTGATCCTGAGAGCAAACAGCAAAGATCAGTGTGGAAATCTCCTTAATCATCAACCCCCAAAAAGCAAAAGTGGTTGCTTCTGCTGGGAAAGTTATGGTCATCTCATTCTTTGATATTCATGGAATGGTTTATCAGCATGTTGTACCTGAACACACATCAGTAGCTTGACAATACTACAGGGATGTCCAGAAAATGTTGCAACTCCATATCAGGCGCAAAAGATCACATTTCCGTGAAGCAGGCTGGATGCTGCACCACGATAATGCGCTGCCGCATATTGCCATTGTTGTTGCTGAATATCTTGCAAAACTCAACGTGAAGTGCATCCCTCACCATCCCTATAGTTCGGATTTAGCCCCATGTGGCTTTTTCTATTCCCTAACTTGAAGAAACGCCTTCGTGGGAGGCATTATCCATCATCAGAAGCAGTGGTGAAGGCTGCGGAGGCGATTTTTAAGGACCTCTCAATAAATGTTTTCCAGCATGTCTTTGAGGACTGGCAGAAACGCTGGGACAAGCGCATTGCATTCAGGGGAGACTATTTTGAGAAGGGTCATCAAAATTATGAGGATGAGTAAAGATACGTTGTCAAAAAGAGTTATGATCATTCTTTGTTGACCAGCCCTCGTATATATTTGGAATGATCAATGGAGATATGCTAAAGTAGCATAAGTAGTTAAAAATCATCCTCTTTGCTTTCTTTTAACGTTTCTATTTCATGGGTTTGAGAGTCCTCGAGTATGAAGGCCAAGCCTAGGGATTTGTCTGTCCCTCTGTTTACTGAATATTACCACATTTATTGGATACCAGTGCACCTTTCAAAATTAAAATTCATGCACTCCTTTGCTAATTGCTAACAACGATTTTGATTATAAAATCAATATATAATCCCAATAATTTATGGTATAGTATAACACTAAACACATATGATGAACTTGCATTTTATTAAACTACTTGCAAATAAATTTATAGGTAGAATTGAATTGAAAAGTGTTCCCTATTTCAAGTCTGAACCATAGAAGTTCATATTTCCGTGTTGTTTTTCTAATCTACTGAGCTACCATTGCTTATGCCGGCACGAACAGTAAGCTCTTCATTTTATATAAGATACTTGGAAAACATTGGCAACGGCGCTTAAAGCTTATTAATTTTAAACCTATCTCAAAACAATTCCTCTATTTTAATTATTTTGCTAATACCTAGCTAGCTGAAGGAAACCAGACGCATCCTCAGTGATGCACCAAGTTGAAGCAATGACCTCGCTTATCACTCTTGAGCAGAGAAGTCTATCACAGGGCAATAAGTGTGTAGTGTTTAACGCCCTCTTTTACTACATACGGCACCGCTGGCGGTGACACTGTCCAAAGAAACAAGGACACTGAATTTGAAACGGCTAATAAAGGGCAGCACTTTTAATCTACAAGATGCCGGCAAATGGAAACTAATATATAAATTTCCGAAAAACTTGAATCTTATACCACATGGTTCTGTACTTGAGACATGAATGGGGTTGCGTCTTGTTCCACCGCTGATCCGTGCAGAACTGTCCAAGATTCTGCCCAGAATATCCTAATCATCTACCAAAATTCTCGTAATAACCTCCCCATTCGCTAATAACACTAAGTCCTACACTACTAGCTTCCAACATAATGTTGCCACTTCATTTCTATATTTCTGAAATTAGCTCCTTTCCTAGCTAACGTTTCTCTATAAGTTTCTAAAATATACTCCCACATACTCCAAGAATTCCAATCTAGCCTGTCATACCTGATCTGGCATTTTGGATACTTTCACCCTTCTCGTTATCGTATCTGACCGGACCACTTTTACTAATTTGCCTGTAAAATGAGCCATCGCTAATTACCGTATATAATGTCATCTTATCCCGAACCAAACCTACAGCCTGTTAACATTTACTACACACTGACAAAACATTCATATTTGATGTTATTAAAACTGGTCCATAATTTCGGTATTATCAAAATTCCATTCTCGCAGATGTGTAGTGTTTAACGCCCGCTATTACTACATACGGCACCGCAGGTGGTGACACTGATGATACATGACATGAAGATGGAGCACCAGTGGAATGAGACAGCGGGGTAAACCGGAGGTCCCGGAGAAAACCCACCTCAGCGCCGTGTTGTCCATCACGAATCTATTCACGGATTCACGTAGTACAGTCACAAAATATGTGTTCAACGTAAGGATATAAACATCGTTGAAACTGAGCTCGTATAAATACGCTTTTCTGTTTTGCTCCTACTTCTTCTCTTGTCATGTGTCTTTTTGAATTTATTATTTTGTTTATTGGTTCACCGGGCAGTTTCCACCTCACTTTTGATTTTGAGTGTTAGAAAGATTGAAAATTCTTTATAAGAAGTTATGAATACCACTTTTTGCATTGTTTAAGCTTCCACACATTTCCTAACCTTTTGTCTTGCGCTATTATGGTGCTTCAACCAATCTGCTAATAACGAAACTCATTCTCTACACAGCCACCCAACCCCCCCCCCCACACACACACCCTCACTCATACATACATACACACACCACAGGGATATGACGCTCGTGGGGTTTGAGTCATGGACCCGAATATGGTCTTACTCCTTACACTCTGTATGTAATAATATATCTAAGTTTTAATGGTTATTTTGTTTCAGTGGCAGCTTGTCCCTTGTTTAATAGTTAGTTTCCCTTTTATTCTCTTTAACTGTTTTCTATCGTTTTCATATCCAACAAATGGAATTATATCCATCCATGAACCACATGAATACTTTACTGAGGCACTAATAATTCAGTCAGTGATAAATTCTTCCACGTAAGCTGTGTCTCCGCAAGAGTTGAAAAGGCAAATCCAGACTGAGATATATGGTATTGTAATTTTCGAATCAGTAACCTTCGTCTGGCTAAAATTAAAGGATAGAGATAAATCATTTTGCTTTTAGCTGAAACAATTGCATATGATTCTGTGCATAAATTGAGAAAAATTGTATGTAGCTTACTGTTCGTGATTTGGGCTAAAAATGAAAGTGCTATATGTCGACTGAGGAAGAAAAGCCTCCGTAATCAAAAGTTCTTAGTTGAATGGCGGATTTCCATGGTTTCAGACTTCTAATGCTATATTAATTTGCGACGCATGGGGCAAGCCGTTGGACAGCGTTTTATTATGATACAGTAAAATCTTATTAATCCAGGGACCAATTGGGGCTTAATATTGTCCGGGTTTGTTTTCTTCATTTCATCGCGAGATCTATCCGAAAGTCCGAAGGCTGCGGTGTCTAACAACCCAGGGCTATTTCCATGGGGCAATGCCTTGAGTCTAAAAAGCCCCCACCCCCATCGAGAAACAAGTTCAAGATGGGTGGAGTGTGTGAGTGTGTAGTGTTTTAAGGCTCGTCGGAAACAAGGTCATGGATGCGCCACTTACGCTTGTCAATATCGCAGAAAACCAAATAACCTCGTGGAGCCGCCTGGTGATCTAGCACACCTTCTACTAGCTCTGCAAACTAGACCCCGGGACTTCTTAGGCAACCCTCTGTCCCCTCCGGGCAGCCGAAGTCTGGCCGGAGGTACTCGATCTCCCGCGGGTATCTAGAACATTCTGTCCCCCTTGAGCCCAACCCAATCTGAACAACTCCCATTCCTGAGCGGCTCGAAAGTTCAGCACGAGGTTCCTCTTGGTAACGTAAGAGGTACCAGTTTACAAGGTTTCCGCAGCCCTCGCAGCAGAGCAGCTGAAGGGGACGGATCCTCAGCACCTCAGAGAAACGTAAGCCTATGTTATGTTCAGCATATTAGCACTCAATATGACCGCCATTACGTAAGCGTCACAGCTCACACCTCAAACCCATGTTGCACTACTTGACTTGTAGCATTTCTGGAGTGATATGCTGAAAAGCCGCTGTAATCTCAATCCACAGGTTGGGCAGATTAGTTGGTCTTCTTGCATACACCATTGATTGAAGCAAGCGCCCTACCCCCTAAAGAAATAGCACGACAAAATATATGGAAGAATTAAGTCTGAACAACTATGAAACTATGGGATGTGTCCATTGCATTTTTGGACCATTTTTCAAGGATGCCCCTTTAAAAATGCCTCTATGTGATAGGTCATACCAAGAGTTGTACTGAATCCTGAAAGCTCGTTGGTTCGCTATTACACTCGAAAATTTTCCATACCATACGACACACTGAGCACGACCATTTTGTTTTGCTTTGCTACATGCAAAGGAAAACATCTCTTATTTGTTAACTCTCAACCTTTAAGCTTACATTACAGAAAATTGCCCATACATATGTGCATTAACTACATAGATATAACGTTCTACTTTTCTGACATATCAAATGGATCGTCCTGTATATATCTGAACCTCTTTGAATTTGGGCCAATTGCTTACGTCATTAAGAGTAAATTTTCCTGTCAACTTTCCCAAAAAGCCCACCACATTTTAGCGCTTCACTACCAACTACTGACCGGCTACACCTTGAAAGTTACACAGGAAGCATATCACTGGTTCATGAAGGCTTTATCACTTGAAGACCACACAATTTATTGAGAGCAAATTTATATTAATATTCACCTCTTATAGAACCCATTGCATTCTAAGCTAAACAGTGTGTAAAGAACGAAATGGAAAACTTGCTGTTACAAGGGAGTAATAAACCCGGTATCAAAACTCCTAGAATGCAGCGCAAAAATGGCGTCCAATCGCTAATGTAGATATAAAAGACTGAGTGCAACAGTGGTCTAACCCACGTTTGTGTTGCAAATTTGACAGCAGGGTACTACAGTTTGAGAGCAAGAAATCAAGTGCTGCCAATGTGTAAAAGGTAAATCTCATTCAGTATATATCGATTGTAATAGGTAGTTAAAGGTTAATGACAACAGATGGCAGGGCCAGTTAAAAATTGACATTGGAGAGCGTTAGACCACTGTTGCACTCAGCCTTTCATATACGTTTTGTAGTATATCATGTAACTTCGCATTTATTACTACAGAGACTACCAAAATCCATTGGGACATTCAGCTCAGAAAGTAGTAAATAGAGTTATTTCGTTAGTATTAATATTTTGTAATCCCTAAAATCGAATAGTCTCTTTATTTCATTAAAACAAACATTACAGATTCTTCTTCTGTATGAATTGCAAAGTAAATGAAACAGGATAAAAGCAAGTCCTTCAGGGAATGCTTCAATCTTCTACACAGATAATGTTAAGTGATATGTTTTAAGAGGAAAGCATCAACTGTAATTACCCAGAACAGTGTAAATAAAATAAAGTAGACTTTATATAAATAATGACTCCTCAACTAAGGAAACGAAAAACTAAAAATAGGTTAATTTAAGGCTAGAAATGAAATATTGGGCGTCAGAAGAAGCCATTCTTCACCTCTCTCCTTTCTAAAATGTTGTAAACTATAATTCTTGTAGAAAGCTACGAAGGTTAGCGACATTGTTACGTATCAGCTCCCTTTTTCCGGATATTCAATTGTATTCTATTCAATTCCCACTATTACACTGATGTTATCGCTCTCTCGATTTTACAAGAAGCGTAAAAGTCATAAATATGAAAAATCACATAATATTTCTTAGCTGTCCCCAGCTGTGCAGTATTACCTACTCGTATATGCCTTAAATCTTTCTTATCTCACATCCCTTTAATGTTCGAACATCCTTCCATCTCTCATACTTAAAATGATTTAAAATGGTGATCATTTTGAAGCTTCCAAGTTTATTGCTCATGCAGTTTGTCACAGTTAATAAAAGAAGTTCTATTTAGACATTTTCAGAATATTTTAGAAATAAGTGAAGAGAGCAAAGATAACTGGAACCGTACACAACGTATGGGGACTTAAAATTAATAGTATATGGTATTTTGAAACATAATATTTCAACTCTGTAGGGCAGCTGTTAGTAACCAATTTGAACTGTAAGTGTATAAGTATTATATATAAAATAGCTTTTCAGTTAAAATTTTACATATTTATGAAGCTTTTTGATTTATAATTTCTATATAGAGCATAAAATTATTTGTACTTATAGAATTCTGACGTCAAACATTTTCATTTAAGTTAAACATTTGACAGTTTATATAATAAATAAAAAGTATATATTTAGGTACCTAGCTGATGCTGAGTAAATGAATTCGATGGTAATTATCATGTCTAAAAATTAATTAGCTGGACTTAATAACCCGTATTAGATAAATAATTGCTAATCTCAGCGGCGCCAAAACTCGATAATCCAGTCGCTGCGTCCCACATTTCTGCCCACAGTAACCGTCATGACTGGGGTGGGTTAGCGTTCCTAGCACCTCTCACAGCCGCGAAAGTGGTTTCCGCAACCTAGAGTGACTCTTGTTCCCACAGCTATCTCTTTATTGGGACTTCATGAGACTGAGATCTGCCATTGAGAAAAAATTGTATGCCGGTACCAGGAATCAAACTTACCGTGACAAAGATTTTTGCCTTTATCTTCATTTTTTATTTTTATGTAGTTTTAAAAATTTATATTTAAAGGTTCTGTTAAGTAATAAATTAATAAGTGAATCTGAAACTTTCATTATGATTTTTGTCCTGGTAAACAGCTGTACCACCACGACCATGACAACGTCCGCGACCCACGACCCACGACCCACGACCCACGACCCACGACCCACGACCCACGACCCACGACGCACGACCCACGGACCACGGACCATGGACCACGGACCACGGACCACGGACCACGGACCCACGAACCACGACCCACGGACCCACGGACCCACGGACCCACAGACCCATGGACCATGAATCGCCTTCTTCTTGAAGTAATGCCGTCTGGGTGGTTCCGACAAGAAGCTCTCTAGATTCAGGCAAGGTTTTTAAGTTGGTGGAAATCCAACTCGCCTTAGGCGTCTTTAAAAGATCTTCCCCCTGCAATAAAAAAATCACCACCACAATAGTAATAATAATGAAGATGATGATAATGACAATGACAATTGCAATGGCCATGGCAATGGCAATGGCATTGGCAATGGCAATGGCAGTATATTTCTCTGATTTACTCACGTTTTTATTGGTTGACATATGTTTTATAATATAACTCAGCAGTTTCTGTGTAAATTTATCTGTGTAGTTCCCATTATTATATTGACACTTACGTACAAGAAAGGCGTACATTAAAGTAAGTTATTGTTATATTTTAGGGGAGATGTATCACCATTTGCAACTCCGCCAATAGCTGTACTACGTACGAACCGTAGTCTACCTGTAGTCTTCTTGTACTGTACATATACTACAAAACTTGGCAGGCACACGGCTCGTGAAAGCTTCACTGCATTTCCCTGAGCGGGCGTCCTACATCTATCCTAATCGTCGGCTTGCGTCAGACTTACTTCTGCTCCTGTCCAATTCACATGAATAGCATTAGTTGTGTTGCACAGTATACAGTACAACAAAGAGTGCTTATTTGCGATACGTAGTTTGCTTACATCATCTTGTAAGGAAGCTGTAAGACAATTTGGAACCAAATTTCCTGTAGTGCATGCTCCGAGTATAGTGACTGTTTGCTTACCAGTTAATAAATTCAATAAAATAAAAGTAAGAAAGTCGTGAGAGTACGGAACTGAAATTAGTAGAAAAATTCAGAGAAAATGTATCACGGTGACCTCAAAAATCTCTTCGACGCCTTGCACAAGAAACTGTGATCCTGAGCTTCAGCATGGAACGCAACAAAACTTTTAAAACTCATACAAATGTTATGTTGTCCAGGAACTGCTACCACGTCATCACCAGAGTCGGTTAAATTTCTATATTTGTAATTTGAAGAACATCATGGATGAAATAATTTATCTACGATTATTACTGTTCAGTGACGCAGCATGGTCATGTGTCATTAAAACACAACAGTTGCTATAGCCATGCCCAATTTTGTTCACGATAATTCCCTTGCGTGATCAAGCAATCTGTATGGTGTACAACAACTGGATATCGAATAATAGGGCCTACCTTTTATGAGTGTCATATAAGTGCAGAAAGGCAGAGAAATGGTATACTGCCACAATATTTATCTTACAGTATGTGATCATTCTTTATTGAGCATCTTGAGAAATGAAGTATACAAAAATAGTTTCCACACATAAGAAGAATTTGAAAATATCAGAACAAAAGGTAACCGTTATTTTGAAGCTGAATATGAATAAAGTTTCCACACAAGATGCCCCAGATATATTGATGCAGATGCATTCTAACGTGTTCTATCTAAGGTATATTTTGTATTTATTCAGATACACGTTGATGTGAGTTGATATTTGATCTGGCTTCCACGCATCTGTGAAAGGCAGATGGGCCTTTTATTACCGGTGAAGCTTTGTAGCATACCTACTCTATTATTTGGCTTTAAGGGAATATTAAAACCTCTATCCTTCCAAAGTTAAGTTCGCGCCGTAGCTGAGCGATTAGACGGCTGGGCTCTGACAAAGACGGCCTCGAGTTCGATCCCAGGGGACTACAAAGTGAAATTGGTGGTGGACAAAACGGTGCTGGTGCGGGTTTTCTCCGGGATCTCCAGTTTCCCGCACCATCGTCATCTCATTTATCACCAGTGTTACCACCTGCGGTGCCGTATGTATTAAAAGCGGGCGTTAAACATTATACATTTCATTTCCAAAATTAAGACGGTTGACTTTTACAATTTATTATCCATTATTTCAGAACCATTTGAAATATTATCCTAAAATGTTTTCGAAATTTGTACTAATGCTTTTATTGATTAACGGCTTTTATCACGAATATCGATTTAATGAAGAAGTTTGGCTTCTTCCCTATTATTTCATCTTTTCATTAGAATTCCCACTCTTTTTTTTAATAACGAAACTATTCACACTAATGCGATCTCCAACAATGGCAAGATCGTATAACAAAATTGAGCCATCTTCATTATCGTCTTAAAAGGGTTCACCAGAAAACACCATTAGTAGAACAAACTGCTCATAGGTGGAGAAAACATCACCTATATTTACTAACGTGACTTTATGACGAGCACATATAAGCTGCCATATTCAACGCTAATATTAGTTTTTCCAACAAAGCTTCCATTAGAGTAGGCCTGAAATTTTCCTTTGTATTCTAAGTTATTCTTTCTCTACCATTGCACCATTTATTGACGTTAGACATATCAGATGCGCAGATCGCTTTTTGTAGTACACGAAAAGTCCTCTAGGGCCTTGCTTGAAATCTTTCCTCATGAGGCTTTCACAGAGGTGTGTGTGAGTGTGTGTGTGTGTTTCTTGCATCTCTTGTTTGGCGATGACAGGCTATGACGTTAGCTAAGCCAGGGGCATCTACGGCTACCTGCCATGCAGGGGTGGGAATGCTGTAGCCCGTTCTCCCGAGTGTGATGCCTCTAAACGATATACCAAATAAAATCGCATCGAAACGATGGATTTAGTGTTTGGATTAGGATGTAATTACGGAGGGGATTCGGTACGTAGGCCACCATGCAGGGCCCATTGTTCTTATGCTCCCAAGTGGGACACACATGGGAGGAAGGATGAGGCGAAGAAGACAGAGGGCGGCAGACTCAAGGAGTCACAACATTACAGAAGGCAGCGTCCCTAAGTTTACTTGGATAGAGACTTCCCCCGACAGGCTAGGACAACGAACACGCTCCCGTACTGCGGCAACGAGCCCAGCAGCCGAGCTCCAGAGGTGCCAGGCTGGCGGTCCGGAAATTCTTCCAGCAAAGCGGAGATCTGCAACCAACCTATCAAAGGAGGAAGTAGTTTTTCTGAGAGCATATCAACCCGCCATGTACCACCGACACGTCTAACTTGAAAGATATATATATATATATAAGCTCGAGAGTATCTACCAGGGCAATCCCCACAAAGTGAAGACTGGCCTCCCCTCTGATGACCAGAGAGTTACTGAGCTGTTCCAAAAGGGTGCCCAGCGCCTCCGTGGGGCTTTCCATAGGGCAAGACCTAGAGACTAAGAAGCCCCCACATCTGGTCTTATGGACTCAAGAAGGAATGGAAGTGGATACTCCACTTACGCGCGCCAACCCTAAAGCGAAAGGCTACCGATTATCCTCGGTGGGGCTACCTGGTGATCTAGCACATGTTCTACTAGCTGTGCAGTCTAGTACGTGGGAGTATATGGCTTCCTCCAACCCCGTCCGGAGACATACCCGATCTCCCATTGGTATCGGGAACCACTGCCCCCTCGAGTCCAACCCAATCCGAACAACTACCATGCAGGGAGGCGCTGGAATGTTCTTCCCGAGGTTCCTCTAGTAACGTCAGAGGTACCACGAGTGCTAAGTTTCCGCAGCGCCCACACCTCGGCAGCTGAAGGGGACGGATCCGCACCCTACGGGGTCTATCTTGAAAGAGACCACCAGATAAGAGATGATGTTAAATGATAATGGATATGAAATGGAGAGACAGGCAATTCTGGGATGTAATTAAGCTACCCAGCATTTGCCTAGCGACCCGGGAAATCCCCTAAAAACCTCAAGGGTCAGGCAGGTCGACCACGGGAATCGAACCGGTGCCCCTCGAATGCGGGCCACAGACAAAACCGACTGAGCTATCCCGCTCGTTGAAATGATGGACAAATTGTATATACCTGCCAGTATTCTAAGCGCTGACTTTTAATAGTCTTTCTGTGTTTCCTATTTCTTCGTTTCTATTGATAATACTACTTCCCGCATTCAATAATACGTTATAACACACGTCTTCGGGGTCTTACTTAGTTATAAATTCCAGGTAAATACTCAGAACTATAGCTATTCAGTCAATATTGTTGTCGGAGTTACTATCATCAATTTCCACTGACGTATCGAGGAATCGTTATAATCGCAATCAGCATTGTGTTTTATAGCAGTCTGCAGAGGCTGTTACATATCTACTAATTATTCATAGCAAGTATTGACAAAATCAGCATTTAATTGCTATTATTCGGTAATTACTCTCGTAAACTAAGCATGATTATAATAGCTATGACTTTGCAATGGCTCACAAATTGTTTACGGAAATGCCACCATAAGCCAGATGAATGGCAGTATTTTACGTGAAGTCGTGGAAAAGAAATGTCAGGGTTAATGTTTGTGGGAGGAAATATTTTACTAGCGGAGAAACTTTAAATGTGTGGCGTCACATAAAAGGACGCACAGTGACTCATTGGAAGGTTCATTGGTATAGAACCGTTTAAATTAAGTTATTCAGTGTATGAGCAACAGCGAAGAAAGAATAAAAAAGCTTTATCGATATATTGCAATTTTTGTTGCTGAAGAAATTCATCCTCTGGAAGCATTAGAAGACCAAATATTTCAAAATATTTGTAAAATTATTAAATCCTTTTTATGTACTTTCATATTGCAACCTTTTGCCATACATGGGTAAAATTTACATTTCTGTCGGATTTCAAAGGTTTGTATATAGTGTTCATTTAGTTTGAATCAATTTACAGGTTTTCTTCTCTAAGATTTGTGAGGAAGGGCAGAGCAACACACATAGCCTTAGAGGTCTTTCGATATCAAACCGAATAAATAGTGAAGGGTTATATATAATATATCAGACAAAGCATCCAAATATGCTAGTCCTAAAACAAGTGAATTCCGCATTAGTCGTACAGCAAATGTTGTTCATCTGACCTTCCACTACTTCAAGATATCCAGTCTTTATTTCATTGCTCTAAATATAAAGAAAATTGTTACTGTCTTGTCAGCGACATTACAGCTTCCAGTTCACGCAGTATCGCGAAGTAAACATCTGAACACTCGCACTGGGGCATTAATTGAAATGAAGAAGTGGACAAAGCTGCTAAGGAAGCAAGTTAAATAACAGACTTGGATGAACAACAAACAGTATCTTATCAGGATATTACAAAATACTTCTCCAGAGTAATAAATACAAATGGAAACAGATCAGGAATCAATCGCCCCCAGAAAAGTTACATATGGTAAAGAAAGTGGACACTAGTCCTTCCCCTGTCTACTCTCTTAGGAGGAAGGAGCAGGTGATTATCTCAAGTCTCCGTATTGGTAATACAATGTTAACCCAGTCATACCCCCTTAGAATGGCCAGCCACCGCAATGCGCCTTACAGTATACCATCTCCTCATCGAATGCAAGGAACACGCTTCGCAACGACAGCTTCATCATATTCACTATTCTGAACATGCCATCTAAGTTCAGACACGTACTGCTATTCCTCAAAAGTATAAACTTGTATATGAAACTCTAATTCTAAGGATACCAATTTAGACTATACTTAAGTTATTATGCAACAAATTGATTGTCTAAATTCTACTGTTCTACTGTTCAAAACTTTATCCTTATGATTTATAGTTATTGAATACCTTTGTCCAATTGCTTTGTTATTTATTGTTTTACCTTTTTGTTTAAATAATTGTAACCAATCTATTGTATACACTGTACTATACAAAATAGACGCGATATGACCTAGTTGTTAAAGCGACTCTAAATAAATAAATAAATTTAAAAAAAGGTTGTTAATCGGCTATTTTTGATACCCAGCAAATGGCAACCGACATAGCGAGCACGGATGACCTAGCTTACAGCAGCAGCAATTAAAATTGTAACATTCGCTATGTTCCTTTTGTGGGTCATATTCAGCGTGTAGTGCTACAAGAAGTTGTGCCTATTGGTCAATTAAAACGGTCAGTTGGTCAATTGGTCAATTACTTTCCTTACGATTGCACCTTTAGATATTAAACATGTATTAGGTTAACTACATTTAAATCTTTTACATTATATATATGGAAACGTAGAGTCAGAATGAAATGCCGGCTATAGCATTGCATTTTTCATTCTGACTCTACGTTTCCACAATTTAGCCTACACACGGCCAGTGTGAAAGAGCAATTAATTACCAATAATTGACCTAATAGTGGTTAACTATAAAGCCCGGGCCTTAAAATACTTACATGTAGTAAGTACATGTGTTTATGAGAACTCCTAAGTGGTTTACCGGGAAACTACGAGTCAGTTGGAGAATTTAATGTCATATCGGCACGTTGGCCATACTAGCTCAATGGTGAAGCTGCTGGACAGAAACCAGAAGATCCGTGGTTCAAATCCCGGCTATTTTTATTTATTTATTTTATTTATTTATTGTTATCTGAAAAGGTTCCCAGAGCCATTGACTCTACGTTTCCACAATTTAGCCTACAAATGGCCAGTGTGAAAGAGCAATTAATTTCCTATATATATATGTGTGTGTGTGTGTGTGTGTGTGTGTGTGTGTGTGTGTGTGTGTGTGTGTGTGTGTGTGTTTACAGTTCCTTTTCTATATGTAATATATTATCATGTAGTGTAAACACGCGTGTGAGAAATTGTGCAACTTACAAAATCCCGCGAGTGTTCAAATGTTTACTTGGCCATACTGCGTGAACATGAAGCTGTAATGTCGCTTTACGGTGATTGTCGCTTGACAATCTCCTACTTGATGCCAATACCAGCTATCTGCTCGAGCTATGAAAAGACTATCTGAGGTTATTATTCCATGAAAGGATGATACTTTTCCTGACTTCGAAACTTTTAATGAGCAGTCTAAACTTAAGCGGAGGATGGGCGACCAATAGAAACTACTAACTGTATGAATGTCCGCTTGATTTCTGTACCAGGCGAAAACATGCGGTTCTGCCGTTGAGGCAAGAATGATGCCTAATCTGTCTACCAGATATGACAGATGTGTCTTGGATTATGTCAAGAATGTGCTATTAAACTTCAAATTCTCCTAATCAGATTCTCTTTGGTAATATGTCCAAGAATCTCATTCCTAGCTTCTAATCCGATGTTTCCATCTCATTTCTACTTTTGTCATATTTATGCTTAAGCCCTCAAGAGTCCTTCTATAAATTTCTAAGAAATCCTACCTAACGTTACAAGAATCCCAAAATATCTTGCCATTCCTAATCTGACAACCTTGCATAGCGAGTTCCACTTTCATTCGCGTGACTATGATCTACTCCGAACTACGAGAATTTGCCTGAAAACCAGCCGTCACTAATTACTAAATGCTGGAGGATTGTTACTTTTTCTATAGGTATACTGCACGTGGATTCTACTGTTATTGTCGCGCGTGTAAGCAAAAGCAGGTAGGTATAGTCTGACCATGACAGTGCCTCATATTGAGAGGAAACAGAACAGTCGCGTTACACTACACAATGCAATGCTTCATTAGTTCACAGAGTACTAGCTTAAGTTGTATAGGACGTTTGAAAATTCGATGGCCGTGTTGTACAACTGACATTTCTGTGTCCAGCTAACTGTGTACGGCGTGTATCGCACATCTCTCCGGCCTATAATAATGTGATTATGTGAGTCCGTAGAATTAAAATTCCAAGTTACAGATATTCCAAATGTTCTTTATTTCCGTAGAAATACACTGCTAAATTCTCACGTAACAACATTACGTCACATACACAATACAATCTACCAAGGTCGATGACAATAACAAACGGCGTTTTGATTGCATCAGCTCTCGTTACAACACTCTACAGCTTACAACTGACTCTTGGCGAGTCGCTGCTCCCTTAAATACATCATTGATAATTCTAGATATTTCCGGAATAAACGAAAAATATAATGTTCTATACAACAATCAAGATGTCACTAGAATGTTCCATACGGGAAACCTTAACTTTGCCGGCAAGTCCTTTATCTTGCACTATGTTTATCTGTTCCGGCATACTCTTTATATCCGTGATGCCTATTAGTTCCTTTGTGTGCGCAAGCCGCATTACCGCGAACAATAATTACCGTTCTTAAATGACATGTTACTCCGAAACAAAATGCACCTATAAACTATTACCAAACCTACAACCACTTAATATTTCACCGCCTTAACAAAATATTAACACTTTATTTCATTATATATTATAATGTAATTAATTGACCCATAATTTCTGTATCAGGTATCGGTCTACATATACTTCATCACATTCCTACAAGATGAAGTAATAAGCTGGATGTGATTGCAAAGCTGCCTGAAGTGAGGGAGTAGTTGTTTTAGCACATTCAGAACTGATAAAGCAGCCCCAGCATTGTAAGTTCAAAGCAGCCTAGTTACAATTCATTAGGAGTGAATTTACAAAAATGTGTAATAAATTGCATTCATATTTTAGCTTCTGTTTAAGGTGTCTAAAGTAAAATGCACTCATATAATTAATAATGCATTGAAACTTATATTTCGAAATGTAAACCTTAACTCAAACGCAGTTTTAATCAGTAAAATTAAATGGACGACCTGCTTGTTCCTTTGGAGTGGAAAGTCACGATTATGTTGCATACGTATTTGTTTTTATATTTTCAAGTTATTCAGAAATTTGCCACTCTATTGTTACTTTGAACTAATATGTGTTTTAGGAGAATTAGCACATTGTATATACCTAAGCTCATTTACATTTTAAATGAATGTTGAAAGATTTAATTTATAGTAACTATGGTATTTTTTAAGCTGAACAGTTCAATTGATTAGTATGTTTCATGAAAATATCGTGTTATAAAAATGATTTGATTTATGAATTTTGAGAATTGTAAGCAACTTTGAGACACGTTATTAGCTTAAAAATTAATAGTTACAAGTGAATCAGTTCTAATATAGTTTCCCGATCAGCTCCTTCCTAGAAATAAATCAATGGTTGAAGATTCATCCTGTTAATTATTTACAACTTAAAATTCATTAAACTTTGTTGATGTTACAGACCATGAGGAAAATGGTAATCTGATAACAAGCAACATATATTTCCCTTTAAAAATAATCTCCCTCGTTCATGGGTTATATCTTCAACTACAATGAGGATAGTCACAAAAATATAAGGGTGTTTCAAAAATAAATTATGGAAATAGTTTTGAGAATTACGTTTCAATATAAAAGCCTTTGGATCTATGAAACTGATCATCTTGTTCTCTTGAGAGGGCAGAAAAAGCACGCCAAGTGAATAATAATTACTACGCCGAAAACAATATTGTTTCATATTAAAATCAAAGAATACTTGCAGGTAGATATAGCTACTAATTTGTTATTTTATGATTTTGTCACAGAATACTTGAGGATGAGGAATTCAATTTCTTTTATATTTGAACTGTGTTAACGCGTTACGCAAACCGCGAGCTATGGGGTAAAGAATATAATGGTGTTTTAACAGATGATTAGGACATTTTCTGTTAATATTTTTTGTGAAGGCACAAAATAAATTAAGGGCTATTTTAATGCAACAAGAACATCATAGGAGCCTTTCCTACGTACTTTGCAGTTTCCTCCACCCAAACTAGAAGATCCGTTAGCTTTCCTAAGAGGAAAATTAGCACAAACAAGATCCACTTCAAACGTGAGAGGTGATGCTGTTGTTTTGTTAAGATGTGCTAGGATATTGAGCCCTTATCCATGGTTGGGGATGCAATTAAATATTGGAGCAATATAAGAGGGAACCCTCTCCTGTATTTGGCACCTAATTCGTATTTTTGTTTACCTACAACCTCTGCCTGAGGTGATGAACGTTCTCCTGCTGCAGGGTAGCTATTTCCTAAGAGATCTCTCCACTGAAGCTGGACAGAGATACTTATTATTTGCATAACAATATATGTAACATTGTTTTTGTGTTGCGAAACAAATGTATTTTTAAGGCATTAAATTTTAGATGTGTATTTTGTTTGATAGTATGTTTTTGTCTGAGCAATTGATTTCTCTTTGAAGAACACAATTTGGCTCTTAACTTCGTCACTTCACTCCATCAGAAATGATAAAACTACATCATCATTTCCAAATCTAACACCAAAATATAGCATAACATAAGGATACTATCTCTGTGTAAACTTAAATCCACAATTTTGTTTGGACTGACTTGAAACTTTAACACATTGTAGTATCAACAATAGCTCACACATACATTTTCACAGCTTTGTTCAATACACACCTGTGATTATTAATATACTTTAGGTGTTTTACTGTCATTTAATTAAACCGTTCCACATGATGCAATTTTAGTTTGAGAAAAACAATACTTTGTATTTATAATGATATATAAATTATTAGTAAGGGTTTAAAATGAAATTTCAAGCTAACCATTGGTTTAATACAAAAATTATTCATTTCTCATTTTATTGATTTTTAATATTTTTTGTTAAATATAATACTTGTTATTTAGTTGTACAAACACTGCTTACATTATAAAACAAATCATCTGATCAATTTCCTTGGGTACTGCTTTTATCCAAGCACAAACAATTTCAAGCTCCTTTTTTTGAAAACTGCATCATGTAAAGCAATTTATAGTTAGAAAAGTGCTGAAAACACGAAAAAGTCACCAAGATATGTGGTATTTTTAAATAGCATGTATAAAACAAAACACCACGTCCAATCTCAGTCAGCCATTTGATCATCACGTGACACATTTGAAGGGTCGTATGGAATTTTAAAATACAGGAAATTGAAGTACAAGAATTATTATATATAATTAGGCAAAAAAAAGCTTTTTGTAATCCTTTGAATATTTTGATCAATTTTCAAAAATAATTATCATTAAAGCAGTAAACATGTGTAGCCAAAAACATGTCTGGTACGATAAAGTATATTGAATATTAATTTTTATTGAAATTGCTATTTTGTTTTTATATGCTGATATTACAACGGTGATATAGTTGCCCTTAATAGCGTACTAATAATTTAAATTTTTCTTAGATTATTAATTATGCAGTCCATATAGGTGTTCTGTGGCTTTTTCAACACGTATAGCTCCAACATATAAATAATTATTAGTTATGTGACAGAAACTGGTGAGATATATTGTATACAATATATCTCAAGAAACATTTAAAAAAAAAAAAACACCGCAGCGTAAATGCTGTAAAACACAGCTTGATGTATTGTGTTTTCTGTTCAACAAAGCTTAAAATAATTTGATTAAAAGCGGTAACTTCTCTTTTTCATTCCGCTGTGAAAAATAGTCACAAAAGAAACCTACATTTTACCACTTTCCTGATTCTCTGAATGCTTACGTTAAGTTTACAGTGAAATTCCCACTGTTGTGATAAAAGTGGAAAACGTCAGTTAATCTAATATTTCATTATCCCTCTCCAAAAGAGGACAGTAAATAAATGTAATACATTGTTTACTTAGTAGTTTCACATTAAGGGAAATGTAGCATAGCTTATAAATTATTAATAATAACATATTTTTCTAAAGCTCTAAACCAATTACAAGGGAATATATTCTGTCTCTTTCATTTGGATGACACAGTGGATATTAGAGCAGTTATCAGACTAAAGTACATTTCTCGAATATGCAACACGAGCTACGGTCTACGCCTGTTGAGCATAAGCAAATTGAGAACTTAAAAGGCTTACTGTAATGAGTTGACCGACTGACGAATTTAAACTTGCCGCCAAATAAACAGCCGGGTAACTGTTTGAGAATTTTCGTATGGTATGACGCCACAGAACCGCACCACTTATACCGAATCTCCATATTCCTAGCGCCATGTAGTGTTAGAACATGGAAAGGTGCGGTTTTCTTGTTTTGCAATTTAACCTCGAGTGGAAGTACTTATTGATATTATGTGCAAATAACAACCTCAAGAAGTCGGATGATGTATGCACTAAGTTTATTTATTTTTAAGGTATTATGTGAGTATGTATTATCTAAAATTTGTCAGTACAGCATTTTAATATTCATATGTGTACCAATTTAACTTAACTTCATTCCCATTTTATCGTCAAAAAATCTGTAATTCGTACTTCAGGAAGATTCTGAAAGAGACTTTATTGAGAGTAGGTAAATTTTCTTGGAATTAAATCTTATTGTATTGGTTTCAACTTAAGTTATGCGAAAAATATATCTTTAAATTACTATTACAGTGAAGCACGTTCTCTACTAAACAAATGTTATTTCTTGTATTCCATTGAGGCACATTTTCTCGAACAGAATTTTATAAGAGAATTTACATTTGTTGAAAATAGATCTTACATGAGCAAGCAAGAGTTCGGTATGATTTTGATGAATGCTTTCCCTTTCGTCTGATATAAAGGATGACTAGAAGCTGGGGAGTAAATACAAGAAATTGTTCTCTCTTTATATAAAGGAGCAGTGCATGCTGTTTATGCACAGTGAGAACCTGGGCTCCATTATCTGAAAGTATAATTGGGCACTTGTGTTATTGCTCCCTTAACTGACTCTTTTGCAGTTTATCATTAGGCTTGTTCTAACACGATTCTAACTCAATTCTGAATTATTCAGAAATTTTAAACTTGCTGTTCAAACATATTTGAGAACTAATTGGGAACCGTTCGGAAATAATGAAATCGGTTCTTGATTGGGATTAGCAAATGAATATTTTGGTCATTTGGAAATCGTGATGAACACATGGATTTCATCTAATGAAGTTTCTTTAATTAGGTGTTACTATTTTCACATTTCACCAATATTCATGGCACGGTTTGTCGCCCAAATCGGTTTTAATAAAAAAGTCTACCTTGCATTTTATATTTGTTAATTTTAGAGATTTTAATTTGTCTTGGGATGGGTTTTATGTACTTTTAATAGTTGAGTGCTTTTATTTTTATTTTACATTTTAGCTTAATCTGTGTAGCTTTTAGGTTTTAGTGTTGACTTCGGGCTCAAATGACCTTGTTGTCGACGGGCCCTAAAACACCACACACACACTCACTCACTCACTGCACCATTTTGGTATTAGAACTCATTAATTTTAAATCATTATTGATATGACGATGCTGTATAGTATAGCAAAATCAATGATATTTTTATGAATGTCCTTCATATAATTAAGTTCCTAGTTGAAATACAAAATTAGGTTAGGTTCGAAAGCTAGTTAATTATACTTTTCTCAAGCTCGTGGTTTCGAATCAAGATGGAGAAACTTGTGGTAGTATTCCAAACTTTTACATAAAACTGATGACTTCACTTATTAAGATGAACTAATAACTGAATAATTTACGTGTAACAACACGTCTTAGCATTTCCCGTCTCTCTTACAGAAGCTCCAAGGTTACTGATCACATGTGTTTTTGTTCATACGCACTCTATCACACATATTTATTTAACTCATTACTTCATCTCATTGATATCATAAACATTTCCAGAAATCAATAATGATTTATTCTTAAACATTTTTATAATAAATTTAGAATTACAAATATAATGATGGTGGTGGTGATCATCATGATAATGGCATTGATAATGATTATTTTAAATAGTTCTGTGCGTATGAGCAGTAGAGCTCTAAAACAAATTTTGGCTAAACATCATATTTCTAATAAGTTTAACAACTTTTGAAAATACGACAGGAAGATTTTCAAGAAAGTCCTCCAATCACAAGGTATCCCTTACACATAAAAGCTTCCAGCAATTTTGCTTACTTCAGAAACGGCTTTCATGATTTTAATTTAAAATGTTTATATGTAAAACAACTAATGCAGAGTGATTTTTTAAATTCCTTTATCTGGTTTCTAAAGTCTTATTAATT
Organism: Mantis religiosa; assembly: GCA_030765055.1. Classification (NCBI taxonomy): domain Eukaryota; kingdom Metazoa; phylum Arthropoda; class Insecta; order Mantodea; family Mantidae; genus Mantis; species Mantis religiosa. The sequence goes on along the minus strand of CM060952.1, from coordinate 148,476,774 downwards.
CAGTGTTACTTTTTCAAACAAGTAACTCTAAGAAATGAAGAAAATCTGGCCACACAAAATGTATGTAGGTCTCGTTAAAGTGCACAGTATTTCAAAAGGTTTTCTTGAGGATATTAATCCCGTTTTTGATGTAACTGTACCACTTATACCCTTTACAATAGAAAGGCATTGTTCATATTTTATGTTCTGCCATGAAAACACAATGGAATTTGAAAGCTCTTACCTAAGGACCAGCTCATAAGACTTTATTACCGTTTAAGCCTACTGTATTCCTGTAATTCCCATTGCATATATGTATAAGAAATATACATACAGTTAAACAATTTTATCAATGTGTACCATGATTACCATGAAATAAATGGTATAATAAGGGTTTTAATCCTGTAAAAGAGTAGAGAAAATCATGCGAGTGCACATATTATATGTTTTGACCATCTTTTCCATTTAGTCTCTCCTCATTGGTCAAAGGTTGCACTACATTTAGATTGATTGATATGGCCATTAGTTATTACATTTTTCTCATTGTAGTTATTACATTAGACACTCTCTCCTATGTTTTATTATTTAATGTCCTCGTGACAGAGGCACATATTTCATTAATATAGGTTTTCTCATAAAAAATACGGCCTCCCAGATAAAATTTGAATATATTACTACTACTACTGCTATGGGGACAGCCTATTTTCGAGCCCTGCCTCCTTGATTACGTTCTTCAAATATATGACTCACAAGAATTGTCTTAAGATCTCGCAGATCATTTTACCTTTAAGAGATAAAGCTAGTTTTATGTCTCAGATTTAACACTTGCAAACAACTGCTATGCGTATCCAGTCTAGGAATTAACTATACCATTAATCTCTTGTGGTTATTTTCGGATATGACTTAACGTAGTAGGACGTGAATAAAATAAATGAATGAATAAATGAATGAACGAATGAATCTCATGAGGCTAGACAACATAATATCTATATGAAAAGCCTTCCATAAATTGTGATACATAGTTAATGATTTAGATTCGTTTGGTATACCCATTATTATTAATGATAGTTTATGAAAAGCAAAATATTTTAATCACAATATCAAAGATACTGGTGAGTAACTTACGATGAAAAAGGAGAAACTCAGTGTATGTCCCTCACTTTAGCATCTTATTAACGCAACATATTCGGACTTAAAACTGAGAAGAAACATTTATTTTAGTTACTGAAAGTTGAATTTTAATCCTGAGGCACATTTTTAGTCAAAGTTCATAAATCTTCCTTCCTTTTGAGGTCGTCGTCTGTAGACTCAATGATGCAAATCCGGACCTTCAGGCGCAGCTCATTAGACATATCTGAAGCACGGATTATTCATGGTTCTGTTCGCTTTCAACCAAGATGCTGTAGGCACTAAGCTGATTTTGTGTTAAACCACTGCCTGTTTCTATTACTTTTCAATTTCAGACATTACTCAATAAGTCGCGTATTTACGTTGCAGTTACACCGGCATTGCATTCCTTAGCACAAATGAATTTAACTTAAGGGAATATAATTCTGAGTGTAATTGCATAATGTAATTTACGAAATGTAATTCTTTAATGAAATTGGCGTTTCTTATCAAACAATATGCTGACGCCTATATTTGAGTTCAGAGTTGATGAACAGAGATACATCTTTCTATTTCAAGAAAACAATGTCTTACAGATTATATTTAAAGAGCAACACATGCTAGTTTTGGCGATATACAACTTCAAGTTGATTAAAATAAAAAAATGGAAATATAATGTATTAGATAATGCACAAGAGCTATCTTCGGAGGTAGATGTTAGAGAATTGTTTTGATTCCCATATTAAGTTTACAAAATACTATGTCCGAAAATACTGCAATGACTTAACGTACACAAGACGCAAATGCAATATTACAAATCGTCATTGAACTGAAAAACCAAACGTTATTACAAAAAATATAGATAAATATCAGAGCATCGTTTGCTTTACTGCTTTAGTGAAAGAGCAGGGAATTACAAGCGCTGTGCAATAAAGAATGATCATTATATATTTTACGATCATAATTTTTCGCACTAAAATTCAATCTTATTATATTCTGTTAGCTTAATATGAAACAAAGACGCCGTAGTAGTTTCATTGTTGGTACTCCTGATTCCCGCCTGTGAGAAGCAGGCAAGTTCAGACATGTTCAGTATCGCCTACCGCTACAATGGAGGTAACATGCAGTTAAAGTTGATGTTTGAGGAAGATCCGGAGTTTCTTTCAAATGTAATCGGTGCTAATGAAACTTGGCTACATGATTTTGATCCTGACAGCAAACAGCAAAGCTCAGTGTGGAAATCTCCTTCATCATCAACCCCTAAAGCAAAAATGGGAAAGTTATGGTCACTTCATTCTTTGATATTCTTAGAATGGTTTATCAGCATGTTGTACCTGCACACACTTCAGTAAATGGACAATACTACAGGGAATGTCCTGAAAACATTGCAAGTCCACATCAGGCACAAAAGATCTCATTTCCGTGAAGTAGGCTGGACGCTGCACCACGAAATGCGCGGCCGCATATTGCCAACGTTGTTGCTGAATTTCTTGCAAAAATCATTGTGATGTTTTCCAGAATATCTTTGAAGACTGGTAGAAACTTTGGGAAAAGTGCATCGCATTCAGAGGAGACCATTTTTAGAAGGACCATCAAAATTATGAGGTTGAGTAAAGATATGTTATCAAAAAAAAAAAAAAAAAAAAGGATCCTTCTTTATTGAACAGCCCTCGTACTTTAAATGTAAACTGCTGATGTAGAAACTTGGTCGCACATAGACATCCTTTTTCAGAGAATTATAGACTTCCTTTTACTGGCATGATATTGTAGGTCATAGCACAAAGACTTTAAGTTATATTGTGGCTGAGTGGATGGACTGTTCGACTCTCAACAAGGCCCGAGTTCGATCCCAGGCGATCGCAATGTGATATTTTGGTGGACAACACGGCACTCGGGCGGTTTTCTCTGGGATCTCCGGTTTGCCCTCCCATCTCATTCCACTGGAGCTCTAACTTCATCTCCTGTATTACGGCATGCGGTGTCGCATGTTGTAAACGCGGACAGTAAACACCACACACACAGACACACACGCGCGCGCGTGCTCTCTCTCTCTCAATCCCTGTCTGTCTGTCTGTCTCTCTCTCTCTCTCTCTCTCTCTACAGGATCGGCTGTTCATCCTTATTTGTCTGATATGTTGTAAACTTTCCTTGCTTTTACGTCAATTTAAGCGGGCTATATGTAAGACGTTTAATCTATACTGCTTGCAGAGGAAGAATAAGGTAATTTGTACACAAAACGGCGTGACCGTTGTGATCGTAGCGCGCCTCCTTCACAATTTCAATGAATTGCCGTGTAAATAGTCCCTAGAAAAAGTTTTGCCACAGAGTTGTGGAGTCTGAGTTCGTTTTACTAAAGCGCACAAGAAGTGCCTACTAACCATATTTCAACTATAAAAAGCACATACTAATAGATAGTTAAGTTAGTTTTTAATTAAAGTAAATCATGCTGGGCGCGTATATTGAAGCTGAGAGGCGTATCCAGAAAAGCAAACAGTTGGAAATCATGGCGGAACTTTCTTTTTTCTTTTTCGTAATTTACGTCCTCCTACATTTAGTCATATAGGACGGTGAATGAAATCGGTGAAATGATGCCCAATGCGTGCGTGTCCATGGGGCTTAGAGCTACCCGACATTCGCCTTTTAGGATAAGGGAAAACCCCGGAAAAATCCTTATCCAGGTAACTCACCCTGTCCGAGATTCGAACTCGGGACCTCTTGAATGTGAGGCAGACGCTACCGAGGCGGGCTCATGGCGGAACTGGCGAGCACTGTTAAACGTGAACACGGAAAGCCTTTACGAAGTGGTGAAAAGATAATATCTAATGTATTTAACAAGTTCTGTGAAAAAATTTCCAGAACTTGCCATCGATGAAGAGGTGAAGTTAAGATCTGTGTTCACTGGTGCGTCGGTTTCCAGCATTTTTCATAGTGCACACAAGGAAAAAACCACATTAGGTTAAGTTTCAGCTCCCGGCAAGAAGAGAGCATTTGCCAGATCAATGAAGAAATGAATGGCGACGTTTTCAAATCCTGATTTGTATTGATTCTCCCCAAATTACAACCGAATAGCGTTGTTGAATGGACAGTGCCCCTACCACAGTGTGAGGTTAGAACGCATACCAAACAAATCTTGGAAAAAGAGTGACATTTGACACCGAAATTAAAGATCTGCAATGTATAAAGAATCATGATGGATGTCAAAGGACTGTTGGTTCTTTGTTACAACACGTGCAAGGGAAGTAGAGTCGAATAGCAGTTTAGGTGAATAAGTTTTTTTAACAAAAGAAACGTAAGATGTGTCCTTAGCAGATTTCTAAAGGATAGCCCTTGACTTGTTGAATGAGGTATTCTTCGTTCCCTAATAATGACAAAGACAAAATTGTTACAAAGGGAATTTTTGGTTGAATGAAGAGGGGTTTCAGAAAGTGAAAGTGATATACACCCACACACGCAGCTGTGGACAACAGTCTTCTGCGTGGGGCCGATTAGAGCACTTCGTGGCTGGCAAGCCAGTAAGAGCAGTCTTCGGCGTCAGGCCGATTAGAGCAATCCGAGGCGTGAGGGCGATTAGGGCAGTCCTCTGGTTCTGTCTTGGGTCAGGTATACCAGAGATGAGAGAAGATATTTGTCAGGTCATATATACGTGAGGAACGAATAAAGTTTATCGAGTAATAACCATTCCGCCTTCAATAACTTTAAACAGGGATATTGGTAACCCTTGTTCGGCAACTTCTGAGAAAAAGAAGCCATCAATAAATCAGTTTAAAACGGGCATTCCAGTGTCATTAAACTATCCTAACACATATCCACGCATACCCTGTGAGAAACCTCATTGCTTTATCCTGAGCTAAACATTATTTGTCTCAAACTGTAGCCCCAACGTAGAATACTTCGTACGCCAATCATTTCGTTTCAAATTGGCGTCCCAACGTGGAACTGTGTGCCACCCACAATAAAATTTAGTTACACATCATAGCATGGCTACAAGTAAAAATATAGCTTTCCACGAGGGTCATGTTACGAAAAATACGTAAAAACCTGCGGGCCACACTGTACTCAGACTGCCACCTCAGCATTGTTACTTGAATGGATCGAGCGACACGGAAACGTCGGACCTAGAGGATATCGAACCCACTTCCAGCTCAGATTAGAGGAATGCATTTGACTACGTGGCACTTACTTTTCATTAATATTAATAGTGTGCTGCGTGATACTTAGCTCGAAAAATGTGCCTTTAGTGTCGCAAATTTATATGAATATTATACTTAACAAAGCGATTAAATGGTTGAATAAATACGTGTTCTTTGTGTTGAAAATGCATATTCATATTATTAATATATATTAAGTTATGCTTAACGAAGCGGTAACAGAACTCTCATTCCGAATGCACGTGGATGCGGAGTGAAACAAATTGGTGTTTTCTTTACGGTGCTTTATTCTCTCGTTGGATATTATATATACCGAAATATTTTAATTTCGCATGAAAATACCTTTAATCATGTTGTAAAATTCTAAATAATATCTTTAGTCAATTTTTATAAAATCAGTTTTCGAAATATTTTTCATGTGAAGAGCAATCTTACATGAGCAGAACTTTTTGAAGATCTCCGTGTCCAATGCTTGGAAGAAGATGAATTATAATACCAATTTTGGAGTTTTGAGTTATGCTGTTCACAGATTACGGACACACACACACACACACACACACACACACACACACACACACACACACACACACACACACACACACACACACACACACACGTGCACACACACGAGCGATTATTCTTTTATAACAATATTATTTTGGATTCAGGGGACCACAAACTAACAGACTACACGTGTCACACGGTTTCTATGCTAAACTATCAACTAGCTTTGTCCTGCTTATCCTTGGCCTCAAGCAGTCTGACCTTGACAATGGGGAAACTTGCAAGGTTTGCATTAGGGCCAACTTAAAAAATAAAAGAAGGTATATTTATGCTAAAACGGATATATTTATAATTAAAAAGGAAAAAAGCACATAAACTCAAATGTGCTACATCAGTCCAGCGTAATTTATAAACCACACTTTATGCCAGTAAGGGACAGCATTGCCTGCCTTCAACGACCTCTGCGCTGATGTTCTGAGCTGATAATGGGACCACAAAGCTTGTATTTCTACTGAAATTCGTAGTCTAATTTTTGGGTGGAATGTAATACCTTACAAATTATGTAGTAGAACAAATAAAAATCACTGTTTATCGACGGAAAATACAGGTAGAATGACTTCAAATGCTTGCGAGTATTTATTCGTTGGAAAAATAGACTGTTGCTTAATTAGCAAAGCAATTTAAGATCTTTTCAGTTGTTTACACTATTCCTGTCCATTGTCAAAGCATGCACATTTTAGTTCAAGCCTGGGAACTGCCTCTCGTGGCACGAAGCAGAACAAAGTTTGTCCACGCCACTGTATTCATTTAGCTGGATTTTCCCCTTTGCATTCCGCAACTGTATTAGCAACACGAAGGCATATCTGCTTACCTGAAAGACATGGCAGGTGGACCATTTGCATATTTTAGTAAACCGTTTTGTTCATTATAAATACAATGTAAACGAAATTAATATGCTTTACCTCCTTTTAGTCATCCCTCTTCAGGTTGCATATGATAGAAAATGCAAAAATATAAGATATAAGGGGAATGCAGTGTACGTTTGTATTAGAAATGAAGTATGCCACAATCTACATTCATAGTTAATGGAGTACATATGTGAAAACTTTTTCTTGAGATGTGCTGAAAATGAATATGTGAAACATTTCGCTCACTGTGACCCCTGAAAGGATCTATTATCGTAGGCTATCATTTCCTGGAGAAGGGACGAGGCAACGGCTGTTGTACAGATTCACACATCAGTTTCTCGTCACCATTCGGAAAGTGCAACGAAGTGAACGTAGTAAACAAGAGCTTCTTGAAAGATAGTGACACCACATCTACCTGATTCAATGCGCTGACAACCAAACCTGAAACGTGACAAGGGAAGAAGAGAATTCATCCCAGGATTCGCCTAGTAAAAGGGGAAGACACGGCAAAACCTAAGTCGAGAGGTATTGAGTGGCCGAAGTCGACCTCCGAATGCAAGTAATACCCTACCGCGGAACCATCTAGTTCGGCATTTGATACTGTATAATTTAAATTACGCTCTAGTTATATAAGAGCAATAACGGTAAGGCATTACAAATGTACAAAAAGTAGGTATATACGTTAATCCTGTCTGTGGATTATATAATAGTGAATCTGACACATAGTTTTATCTGTTTTGTTTTAGAATTTGTTTTATCATCATCATCATCAACATCACCATCACCATCATCATTTATTATCATTATCATTATCATTTATTATCATTATTATAATTATTGTTATCATTATTATAATTTTTGTTATCATTATTATTATAATTATTGATATCATCATCGTCATCGTCGTCATCATCATTATTGTTATTATTGTTACTATTGTTATTACTGTTATTGTTGTTAGTATTAGTATTATTAAAATAAAACCTGCAGGTGAAGTATCACATTGTTTGAACATTTTCAGTTAATTATGGTTTAATATACATAAATAAAGGGCTAAAATACGTATATTGTTAATTTATTCCATAGTATTCTAATACTATTATATAATGGTTCATTGGCTTTCATGGACCTTCCATATCAAATATAAAATGCCTAGAATGTCAGAAACTATAAAATGTAACCACAGTGGTAAAAACATATTTATTACTCAAACGGCGGTAAAGAGTTTGGGGAAGCAGTGTGAATAGTAAAACTTATTAAATCAATGTTTCAAAATACTTATTGCAGATAACAGTTGTATGCAGAAAATACTCTGGTATCTTACATGGCGAAATGGTCTATGACGTCATTGTATCACCTGTGGCTCCATGAGGAAATGTTTTTCATGTACACGAGAAATCCTTACTTGCTTCTAACGGCAATACATGGAGCACTCGACAACCTCAAGGGTTTCACAACGCTCCACATCAACCAGCTCTTGAGTGTGCTCTGATTCCAAGCAATATTATCCGTTCTTATGGGAGGCTGTACTCCGATCGTTTTGCATCCCTTTGAAATGCAAGAGCAACCCCTTATCGTATTCGTATTCACAAATGTGACTGACGAATTTGGTATTTATAAACACTGAAGTTAGTCTTTTGACTAGTGAAGTTTCACTATTGATATAGGATATGTTTAAAAGGATAACATTATTTATCAATGCAATTTAATATAAGTTTAAAGCTTAAGTACTATTGCATTTTCAAATCAGTTTTTTACTAAGCAGCAAGCTTCTTAGAGCGGCTGTTCCTGATAAAGTTATAATATTTTCAACGGATTATATTGTCCACTAACTAATGCGAAAGAGTTAAAGAACATATTGCCAGACTATTGTGTTGAAGATATAAAGCATTGCTAGAAGAAGAATTTAATATAATAATTTTTCATTCAATAACATATACTGCCTCATTTAATCATTATTTATCGTTATTTATTTAATAGAATTTCTGCCAAATATTCCTGAAGCACTAATAATATCACGAAATCTGACCGAACTTAAATGTACACTATGCGTATTTCACAAATCTTTGTATTTTACAAATATCTGTGTAATTTGGTGAGTGCGTATACTTATTTAGGTATTCATTTTCTCATTTATCTTTTTTCTTTTTAAAACGCTGTTAATTGCCAATATGCTATCAGCGCCACCATGTGCCATGATTTCGTACCTTATTAGCCTTTTCCGTAGCATAACTCTACTGATATGAGTGATCACTGCTAATCCCGATTAAATCTCATCGCTCAAGAGGATTTCAACCCACGATCTTGGGTTTAGTAGACCAGCAGCTACGCAATTAAACCACACAGACCGACAAAGATTCCATTACGTAACATTGAATAGTGAGTCCATTCGCTTGCATTTCACGTCTTATATGTCAGAGCCAAATATTATATGAAGACATGCCTGGAAAACGGGCTAACCCTCAAAATAAAAAAATTTGCGATAAGTGCAGCCCTCTTTTGCTGCAACAGAGAGCTATTTTTTCTTGTGTCGGTCTATCCTCCAGCGATCATATTACGCTAAACAGATAGAGGTGAAGCTTTTGCGTTTCGTGATATCCTTTTCACATAATGTCAAAAATGGGTTAACCTGTTCATGCTCTGTGCCTGTCATCTAGTGGCACTCATGGTAACTAACATATAAACAGGATAACCAACAGAGCTACAAACGTTTTAAATGATTGTATCCTTTCAGTTTAACTCTCATTATATTTTATGAAACCAACATAGTTTTAGTTATAAGAATAAAGCGATACATGGAAAATAGACAAGTATTTAGCCCACTTCATAAGTAATAAATACCACAAACCGTAGTGCTTCAACAGTCCGTTATGTTGGTAAACTCTACTGTGAATGTAAACAAACAATGGCGGAACTAGTACCAGGTCAAATATTTTTGCCTTGTGATCGTGACTTCGGTCTTATAGAGAGAAAGAAGAGGCCAGCAGCTTACATTTATGTTCCGGATCAGCGGATGGGACTAGTGAGTAAAGCTATTGTAGAGAATCCTTTTCATGTTTTCAAAATGACAACTAACATGTTCATCTCTGCAAAGCCTCTTCTCGACAAAGAACAGCTTCAGAATCTGGGCAAAAGGTATTCTTGAGCAAGGTGACATGAATGAAAGTATTTAAAGACCACCCCTTTAAGTTATATTTTAAATACACTTACGGTGGTATTGGGGATTACGACACTTTGGACATTCGAAGAAAAATAATATCTGGCAAACCATCCCTTATGTGGCATTTCCTCCAAACTACAATGGTCCAAGACCTATAAATCCTGAAAAATTAAAGGACTTACAGGATCTGATGAATTATATCCCACCAATTTATGAGTACTATAAAACTCTTAAAACTCAGACCACAGCTTCTGACGATGTTAATGATGAAGCATTTTGTTATCAGCCTGACTACAGCTAACAGCTTGTACCTAGTTTCCAAAATGATATACTTATTGAAAAGTGGAATAATCCAAAGTGTACCATGTATAAATATGCCAAAAGATACACCTATTAGTTTCACCTAAAATTGTAAAATGTATATAGAATAAAACTTAAGTAAAAGTTGACAAAGGTTCTCACTTTATTTTCATAATTTTATTGTTATTGTTATTAGATCAGTCATGTTTTGGGTTCTATTAAGGATAACCCTGATAATATATACTGTATTCTTGAGACTCCTATTCTCGGAAATGAAATAAATAATGTTAACAATTTCTTTCAGCCTCATTCACGAAATACCTGTTTCCTCCATTTTTAAAAAGTGGGGGTTAACCCGTTTTTCCGGGTATGTCTTCATATCTCCCCTTTTATCAAATATAGACCTTAATCTTACTTGGTTCAGTAAGACTTATAAACAACCTGTAATATTTAAATAATTATCCTACGGTGTTCATACTAAAACCGTAACATAAAATTTGTCGCTATTTTGAACCTTGTCAATATAATTATATAAATAATGACGGAACAGTTTACACACATTTTCCTCATTTGTCTTGAAAGTTCACCGACGATTCTATCTACTTTTTCCAATTAATAGTTTATGTACAGAGGCACCAGGTTCTGTATTGTCTAAGACTTTTTGCTACATAAACATATTAACTTCCTTAAAAATGGTTAATTAAATAATTTGGTTCTGAATTCATATTGTCACCCTGGTGATAGGCTCGCGAAGCCGATGAAAAATGATGGCCGATCGTTACCGGAAGTGAGAGACAGTTGAGGGTAGTTTTGAGAGAAAATAAACAGTTTAAGGTTAGCTAGCAAACTGTAATGGTGACGAATCTATTTGCTAGGAAAATAAAGTGTAGTTTTTGTGTTTCGTAACCTCGTTTTATTATTTCACCAACCCACAAAGTCACACTGGTGTCAGGAAGCGGGATAACAACATCACCGAACATTATGGCCATGGAATCGGCATTGGAAATGCTTTTGCAGAAGATGATCGAATTAACAGCGAAGTCGGAAGCGACAAATAACAACTTGGCCGCGAAGATGAACGAGTTAACAACAAAAACAGAAGCGGCAAATAACAACCTGGCCGCAGAGTTGAAAGAAATAAAGACCGAATTGACCACAGAAATGAAGCCAGCGAACGACAGTCTGGCCACGGAAATGAAGGCGGCGAACGAGGTCCTCGCCGCCAAATTTGAGGAACAGTTGGCCGGCTAGAGGGATGACGTGACGGAGCTGGGCAAGCGGATGGGCCAAGTGGACGAGCGCGCGAGGACCTGGCGAACCGCTTCAATGACCTAGAGGAAAAGGCCGACAATAACGCCAACTTCCTGAACGCCATGGTTGAAGACGTCGAAGACCTCGCGAACCGCGTAAACAACCTGGAGGGAAATGCCGACAGCAGCGTCAAGTCCCTGAACGCCATGGTGGAGGACGTCGTCGGCAGTAGACTGAAGGATTTGAAGGCTGACGCACCGGGACGCGACACAACATCGGCGCGAGTCAAACCTCCGAAATATGACGGAGCGTCAACATTCGAGGTCTTCCGCCGCAGTGGCCACACAGTGGCCAAGCGCAACAGATGGTCACCGGAGGAGGAGGCCACACAGTTAATAGCCAGCCTCCAGGGACGGGCCGCGGAAATCCTAAACGCGGTGCAGACAACGGCGGCACCCAAGGACATCTGGGAGGCCCTGGAAAATCCCTTCGGGAACAACCGCTTAGCCGCAGCATACCGCAGCCAGCTAAAGGCAAGGTCCCAGCAGCCAGGGGAGACGCTGCAGGAGTTCGTCATAGCGATCGAGCAGCTGGCTAGCAAGGCCTTGGTTAACCTGCCACTGGAGTTCGTATCCCGGGAAGCCGCCTACAATTTTGTCGACGGGGTACGGGCCACGGAGATTCGTCAGCGCCTAATGTTCGGGGATTATAAAAACATGCACGAGGCGCTGACAGCGGCATTAAGGATGGAGGCGGCCAAGGTAGCATCTATCCCGACGTCGAGAACGAGGAGTGTCCGCTACGCCGGAGACAGAAGACCAGCTGAGGGACGCCGGCGAACACCTAGTGGCCTGTGTTGGGGGTGTGGACAGCCCGGACACCTGCGGAGAGACTGCCCACACCAGGAAGAGCAGCCGGATAACGAGTAAGGGCCGTCGTGGAGAGGGGCACGTCGGCGGCATTACCACCATCCCCTCGAGTGCAATCGGCGCCGTCAGCCGGCGGATGAATGACAACCTCATCGCGGACAGCTGGGTAAGAGGAAAGCCGTGCCGCGTGCTGGTGGACACCGGGGCGGCCGTGACCATCATCAGACCTGACGTGGCGAAGGGTTTGCCGACGAGGAAGCCGAGCCGATCATACGAGCTTGCGACAGCATCGGGCGACACCATGCCTATGGAGAAGGAGGCCCTACTGGAATTGAACTTGGGACGGAGTGCCGTGCGTCTGTGGGTGTTCGTCGCGAAGGTGGCTGAGGAGGTGATTCTGGGACTAGATGCCCTGAGGAGCCACGAGGCGACGGTCGACGTCAGTAGGAAGGTCCTGAGGCTCAACGGAGAAGAGGTTATATTCCGTCAACCAGAAGAGCGCCTTGGAATTGTCAGGGTCGTCTTGAGCGAAGGCGTGGTTGTCCCCGCGAGGAGCGAAGTGAGTGACGGCGCGACCGGAAGGCCAGACAGCAGTTGGGGTCCAGAGGCAGCAGGAGTACGACTTCACCTCGGAACATCGCAGAGGGAAGAGACACGGTAACGCGGACGCTGTTTCCCGAAGACCCTGTCCAGAAGAATGCAGCCAATGCACAAGAGTGGAGGGGAAAGAGCGTGCTGCAGCAGTTCGAGTAGTCACGGCAGTGCCTGCGGATGGCTGGGATATCGCAGGCCTGAGGAGGGAGCAGCTGGCGGACGCAGACTTGGGCCACTCTTGAGGGATGTGGAGAACCTGGTGGACCACTTCCACGACATGCACGAGATGGCTCGCCAGAACATCCAGAAGGCGAGCGACCGCATGAAAACCCGATACGAAGGCATGCCAACAGCCAAGGGTTCCAACAAGGTGACCCGGTCTGGTTGTACCGCCCGACCCGGACCAAGGGAGGCTGCCCGAAGCTTCAGCAGTCATGGCAAGGATCGTACCGTGTGGTGAAGAGGATTAACGACGTGGTCTACAGCATCCAGAAGGTGCCCCGAGGAAAGATGTTGGTGGTACACCTGGATCGCCTGGCCCGCTACGAAGGCGCTGTTCGGGACGCCCAGCCTTGAGGAGGGAGCAGTGTCACCCTGGTGGTAGGCTCGCGAAGCCGATGAAAAATGATGGCCGATCGTTACCGGAAGTGAGAGACAGTTGAGGGTAGTTTTGAGAGAAAATAAACAGTTTAAGGTTAGCTAGCAAACTGTAATGGTGACGAATGTATTTGCTAGGAAAATAAAGTGTAGTTTTTGTGTTTCGTAACCTCGTTTTATTATTTCACGAACCCACAAAGTCACAATATGTAGCCTCTATTACCCAGAAAAAGGCTTTTACTTTCTTCTAAATGAACTAAGTACTAAACGGTAATAATTATTTTAATCTTTTGCATGGCACCAAACTCTTCCTTCAGAATATAAACTGATATAATATTACAGTTCCCGAGGAATATAACCGAAAGAGGGCAGCTTATATTTCACGTATTCACGAAGATTTCCGAATTCCCATTCACTTCTTGAAGTTATGTTAGTGATGTTTATTTCAGGGTTATTCCATTACCACTTTCTGCTCTAAACTGTATACTGTATAAATGTATGCAAATGTAAAGATTTTCTTTTCCGCACTGCGCTGTTGCGTTCTTTGAAGGAGATTTTTGTGATGTTATATTCCATGTTTGGGAAAAAAAATGATAAAAAAGATTGTGTGTTAATTTAATGTGAAAATTTAAAGAAAGCTTGTCACATATATGCTTGAGGAAAACTAAGGAATATATCACATATTCTAGAATCTTATGATTCCATGCTCTTTTTCTGTGATTTGTCTCATTTACACATTCTGAAGTTCTTAATTCTATTGAGTTAGCGGCGAGGTCTACCCAAAGGTCCCAAGACTCCGGCCTATATCTAACCGGGAGCGATGAAAAGCTCCGGGGCTCTTTCCAATACCTTGAGTGTAACCCCGCTCCCAAAATGGACAACAGCGTCAAGACGGGTGGAAGTGGATACGGATCTTACGCGCGTCAAACCCGCAGGGAAGACTACCGTAAACTTCGGTGGCGCCACCTGGTGTCCTAGCACAACTTCTACTAGCATGCAGGCTAGTAACCGAGACCTTTTAGGCAACTCTCTGTCACCTGCGGGTGGTCGAAGACGGGCCGTAGGTACCCGATCTCTCGCGGATTTCGGGAAGACACTGCCCCCTCGAGTCCAACCCAATCATAACAACTCCCATTCGTGAGAGGCTCGCATTTTCGGTAACGTCAGAGCTACCACGAGTGCTAGGGGTGCGCAGCGATCGCACCATAGCAGCTGAAGGGGACGGATCCCCTCCCATGCGGGGAATTCTGAATGAGAATAGCACTTCGTCAGATTGCACATGCCCTTGACTTATGACACAGTTTCCTGTTTTTCCATATCAAATAAGTGCAGATGGCCGATAGGCCATTCTTAGAATAAGGTCACGTAGACTCCGGATCACAAACATGATCTGTCTTAATTTAGTTTGAGAAATCTCTACATAGTTCTATGATCGTGGGAATGCTGAATAGGCATAGCAATGTCATTTTGGTAGGACCCATATTTAAGTGCTGCTTAAGCCAGCACTGGGCTGGATAAATAGACTGAGCGGTCATTCTAGTCTGGAGGATCAGTCTAGTTTGATTATTCCGGTGGTAACGCTAATCTTTCAGGCTCGTCATGCAGCCCCACTGCCGCACACAACTGTTGGCTGCTTTACAACACGTGTCATCTAACAATAGAGGTTACACAGCCCCAAGGAAAGCCCGTATGAGTCTTGAACACAATAATGAGACTGTTAACACTGTTTCATCCCGAGTCTCTTAAAGACTTCGGGAGTGACATGTATCGAAACCCAACAATTAGTTTATAGCTCTATTAGGTTATACCAAAGACCACCTCTCAAAAAAGTCGAGAAATGGATTCCTGTTTGGAAAAAAAGTATAAGAATTTTGAAATGAGCAAGTTTGAACAAATAATAGCAATATTTATTAGCTGGACGAACATACAAAACAAAGTTTTGTAACGAGATATACATGTTTATAGCTAGATATTTAGTTTAAACGCTTCCTTGTAAGGTTAGTCGGTGTAGAAGAATTTCTCTTAGAATCTCTTGTCGCGTTTTCAAATAACTAAAATAAACTTTGTTATTTAACCCACCATACTTCTAGAATAATTTCACGCACAGACACACAAACCAATATAATTTTTTGCAAAATAATTTTTGAAGGATTCAGGGAGTTGCAAAAAATGCATTTCCTGTGGAATCTAGGTATTGTATTTTTGTGTTAAATGTACAGCTTTAATTACATAACAATAACGTAAATAAAGCTTCAGTTTCTTGTTATGCGCATACATCCGCTGGCCGATACATTTCATGCAAAACAAGATCTATTGATAAATTATTTTTTATATTGGTAGTGTCACATTTCCTTTAGTGGTTATAATGCTGAAAACCACGTTGTCCATATATACAAATGGTAAAAATATGTTTCATGTTGTCCATATATGCAAATGGTAAAAATATATTTCCACTAAGGATGATAGGTGTTAATTACTTAAACGTATCCCATTTTATATAAAATATTTGAAGTTCACGTAAATGAAGCATTCTGAGACATTTTGTGATCGGCATTTTAAAATTAGGGCATTTATAAAGTGGTTATCACTGGTTACTTATTCTTAAACAAATAAAGATATTTCAGTTAGGGTATCTGTTATAATAATATCATTTTGTTACTGAAATAACATAGATATGAAATGAATGCTTATGAAAATTTTCGGGATTTCTTAATGGAGGTGAACGAGTTCTTTTTTTTTGGTTTCTTTTGTTTTCTTCCTATTTACTACTTTTTCTAAAATATAAGCAAGTAAGTGATCCTACACCGCAGTTTTCAATAGTTGTACTGCCAATTTGCACGTAGAATTTTCTTTTGTAAGCTCACTGTAATATATATATATATATATATATATATATATATATATATACATATTAGCCATAACCTTCAGAAAGTACAGCATTAAATGTATTCCCAAGATTTATATATGCAATAAAACAAAATAGCACTCACTAACATTTTCCTATGTCATAACATTCTTACTAACATGACAATAATTTACGGATTGATAGAAATGCTTCACATTACAGGTTGCCAGCATATCATATTTTCTATTTTATGATAATTGCGTAACAGTCTACTTGGTGACAGTATATTAATTTGCAGAATAATACTGATTTATTTCACATTCCATGATAACATTTATTTAGCCATTTCTGTTTACAGAAAATGTAAATAACTGGGTACGATCAAAATTATAATTTGTCATGTGTGACGGCTGGCCCAGGTCGCGCGCTTTACACCTTAACACTCCCTACACAGGCTAAAATTAGGTGAAGAATTTAGTCCGTACAAACCCTAAAGCTCAGAGGTCCACGACATATAAAGAACTGACTCAATGTTGCTCCCAATATACATTACAAATGCTTAAATTCATTATTACTATCCCCGATTATAACAAACATAACTTGTTCATTATACATAACTTATTGTTGTGTGTGCTCTCCTTAATAGCACAAAGAAACGACAAGCATCACAATCTTTATAAAATTACTCTGTAAAGAGCATATACTCCTGAAAGGACAATAATAAAGTTTGCGGGTAACCAGGGTCCCAGAAAACATTTAAATTGCCGATGGTGCTAGCCAGTAACTGCAGAGAAAGCATTTACCCAAACAAATAACTGAGTAGAACAGTTACATGAATATCATCCCAAAACCATTGATTACACAAGTGACTTCAGGGTAAACCCACAGTAAAATTCGTCCCCCATTTAACGATGTAGAAATTCTAAGTAGCTAGCAGCTACCCCTTTGTTCTTAGGACTATAAACGTAAAAGGGAAAATATAATACAGCTTCTTGTGCCAGAACTGAAGGGAAAAGTCCATAAAACTATCACGGCTCACCAAAGGCGATCATCTAAACACACAGAATTTTTAGCAAAACCCAAAACTTGGAGCACTTACCCCCAGACTTAAACCCGTCGACTTCCAAGCGCCAACTCTCTTCTCGATTCGAGGCAGTGCACACATGAAGCTTCGGGAACCGCAGCGCTCCCAGAGAGCAACGGCAGGAAGCCGAAGCGAGTCCCCGAAACAGCATTGCCTCGAACCAGGCAGGCGAGGAAAAGGAAGAAGAGGGTGCCGGAGGGAAGTCAAACGGCACACATCTTGACGTCACTGTAACCTATCCTTATATTATTTTCACTTTTCCTAGGTGATATACAGGCAATAAGAAAACAGAACTGCTTTATTAAGATTTAGAGCGCTGTGGATGCGTCATAACCGACGTCTGTATTTATGCTATATAGCAGGGAGAAGCAAAATTGAGCTAACTGTAAATTAAGTTCGCAACTTTATTCATATAAGTAAATCGTTCTTGCCAGTGATCTAATTACTTACTATTCATTGCAGATTTTGCACAGTACAAAACTTAAATTTCAAAACGCAATTTTACCAAAATCTAGAGTGAAGGTTGAGCATTCTATAAGCAATTTTCAGTTTGCATCCACTACGTTTCAGTGATAATAAATTCAAGCATATTCCTAAAGCTGAATAAAAAGATATGGAACGTGAAGTTTAAGCTTAGAACTTCAGCAAAAAGCAAAGCATACGAATGATTAATTATAGCAGACAAAATATCCACTTGCATTGTATATCATACTAGGGCAGCATATTTGTCTTTCCTCAACATCGTATATTTTATTCACTGCTTTTTATTTCGCAGCAACTTTTACCTTTACTGTTATCTTGTTTTATTTATTACCTGTAGGCAGACTATTTATTTTGTGGAAATTTATTTGGATATCTAATATATTGAAGTGCAGAACAATTCCTGGTTTATTTATATTAATACTTTCAAGTAGGGAAACACCAGTTCTGTAAAAGAAACGATGTTGTGCAAAACTAAAATCTATGCTTCGAGGGCTTGACGTAATGTTCTTACAAATATTAGTCACTTGTTTGTTTAAATTACCATATAAATAGAAATAATACTCTTTGTAACAACCAGTTAATTTATTTGTCTGTGTTTATTATTTATTTGGTGAACTAAAGCGCTCCTTCAAAAAAAAAAAGTGATGTGGAGATACCACAGTAAATAAACAAATAAATAAATCAAGATTTTATTTTTTCGTATTTAATACTTGGAAGAATAACATTTAAATTCCACTAAAATATTAATATCGTGATTTCAATGGAAAATGCCACTTCACGCTTATGAATGTAAATAAAGCGATTTCAAATAGGGTGGTTAGTATGTACCTCTGTGTGTTTGTGTGTGACAGAGAGAAAAAGAGAGAGAAAGGAGGAGGTGGAGAGAGATTCCAGGATACAGTAATTAAAAATAATAAAAATAATGGTTCTATCTGAAAATTTTAAACTTGTAACGACTTGGTGTAGCTGGAAGTGACTTGTGGTGGAAAAGATAGTGATCAACCTCGTTGAAAATCTAGTTGTTGAATTCTAGTGGTTCCATGGCTGCTCTGGTATTCGCACAAGCTCTTATTTTCTTTGGCGGTCTCAGATGGGAAGTGATAATTTAGTTATAAATTAAAGTAAGATGGTAGTTCCTCCTTCTTCTATAAAATGTGTATTTTAATTAAAAGGAAACTTTTGCAACTAGTAGTTATACTTTTGAATGCTTTACATACGTAAATAGTACACTAACATGCACAATCCTTTACAACCTTCCACTTTCCAATGCAAGCACAAACTCTGCAGAAGTGCATACACACGCAAATCATACCTTCACACTATCACGTCTATTTGCAGAAGACCGCTCCTGTAAATAAGAGCTTGTGCGAATACCAGAACAGCCGGGGTACTACTTGAATTCAACAACTAGATGTTCAACGAGATTCATCATCATCATCATCATCATCATCATCATCATCTATTCCTCCACAACTCACATTAGGGAACACCAAGTCGTTATAAACTGAACCAAAACATATTGATTCATAATGTACGCAATTATGTGCATGAGACGCAATGAAATCGTAAGATGCCACAGAAGATCGAATGTAGAGGCAGCAAGGCTTCAAAAGTTGGCAATTCCCAAGTGCTCATAGATAAGAGTAGTTGTAAGGTAGTGTTCCAAAATGTTAATCACTCATATTTATTACAATGTTATCTTCTCTTTAGGTCAATAGTACCATTTCCCGGGCCACACTTTTTGTTTTTAAATAACGAAAAATTACTAATAAATTAATTTTCATACATATATGTAATTTATGTTATAATAATTTTAGCATTCCATTATAAATATAGAATATAGACCTACCAGTTCTAATGATATGAGAAAAAGAGAAAGTTTTGTCTGGAAGAGCACAAATCTGATTGAGGAGGAGGCATATGGATTTGAGCACACAAGGCGTAACCGTTTAGGAGGTGCTCTTGCAATCTGTATTAGCTTCAGTTCTTTAAAACAGGACCAGGACTAATTGTTTACAAGTAATAATTTTGTGTACGCCATTGGTTGAAAAATATTGTTTTCAATATTTCCTTCATACAGCAGCTATTGTAGGGCTTGTAACGATGAATAAAGTGTATTAATTAATAGGAAAGGAGGTTGTTAAAATTCAGTAGGTCATGAGATGACGCAACATGTAAGTGATATGATGTAATGTTTTATCATTCGCAGTTTTAAAAATGAGAATATGTAATGTGCGACCCGGGCCAGTAAAACTTATGTTTGATTGCTAGTGATGGCAACGAGGGGGTGAAAAATCCATAACTTTGGTAAAACAGCTAAGAAAGAAAGCGTCTTTTGATGGAAGAACGATAAGGTGAACAGACGTATATTCAGTATCTCAACGAAATATTCTAAAAGAATTAATATCAGTTTTGTGTTAATTGTAATCAAGGTATACAGTATTATTGTCAAAAGCTGTATAAATAATATGAATTAAATTGAACATCTGGATATTTCAAAAGTAAAAGGAATTTATTGGTATCGAAGTTTATTTAGAAAATTGACCCTTTTCACTCGCGACTACGTCTGAAAATTGTGATTTCTCATAGCTCAGACTGAAGCAGTTTCTATGAATTTTTATATGCATCGATACATCTGAGTGCCAAATCTGGACCAAATATTCAGATCGAGGAGAAGTAGCACCTCCTGGCTTCATCGTCCTCCTGGGGGGGAGGGGGGCTGAATACAACCCACAACCCTAGTCAAAATGCGGGACATCAGGTAAGAATAATCCCGTTCCACATGAACACCGTAGACTCCAAGAACACCATGTTCGCATCAGCATCTTAATTCCCGCTACACGTGGCTTCCCAGTTTGGAGCTTCTAAACCTTCGTCTTCAAACGTCCCACTTCATCACCAGCTCCAATCCCTACGTATAAGTAACTTCTGCTACAGGCTAAGACTCGCTTCTCGAATGAGTGGATACATTGTTACATACAATATGCACAATTTATCTTGAGCGTTCTTCTCCCAAGTCCTCACTCGGTAGGTTTCGGCTCAATCCGTAAACACAGATGACAACCTGGAAACATGAAATGCGCTATACTATCGTAGTACACTACACTAGTATACTCTGACATCTGGTGACTAACATGCGACGCTTTTACGTGCGCTCTTTGTTTTCTATGTGCATTCATTTTGTGCAAGTTTGAGGTCAATTACTACAGCTTAACCAGTTTGTAAATATGGCAGAGGGCACCCCAAACTCATCAATGAACTCCGACTCGGAAACATGCCCGTACAGTCGTTTATCTTACACGCTATTTTGCTAAACTGTGTTTTTCAAGGTTAACCACATTGCAGAAACAAAAGAGTGTTAGAGGAAATTAATTGTTCTTTCACACTAGCCGTGTGTAGGACGCACTATGAAAGGATAGAGCCAGAATGAAAAATTCAATGCCATAGCCGGGATTTGAACCACGGGTCTTCTGGTTTCCCTCCAGCCGCTCTAACCATTTGAGCTACTATGGCCAACGTGCCAACACGACATTACATTTTTCAACTGACTTGTGTTTCTCCCGGTAAACAACTAGGAGTTCTCATAAACACATGAGACAACTACCTTAATGGCGACTTACTATGCTGTAAGTACTTTAAGATCCGGGCCTCATAGTTCGGACCACTATTAGGTACAATTAATAGAAATTAACTGTTCTTTCACACTAGCCCTGTGCAGGACCACTATGAAAGGGTAGAGCCAGAATGAAAAAGAGTTTGGTAGAATCTTGATGATGTAATGTGAGCTGTTTCTCTCACTCGCTAACAGTGAGTGATAACCACCTAATATATGTTGCTCCGTCCATTCGCGAACACGGAGTCGATGAACGTTCAGTACGTGGTGCTCTTTTCACACGCCAAAACAGTGTGTCTTTCCTTGCAAATATCAAACGTCGCTATTACACAAATGTCCCCTTCCTTTTGCCGAATTTTGGGCACTTTAAGTGTCATATGGCCCTTTACTCACTCTTTATAGGTTGCGTTTCCTCCCTTCTCTTAAATTTCATCGAAATTTTCAGTTTCTGAGGCGTGTATTCCATGCAACTTTCTCTTACCCACGGTGAAGGTAATTAATGCGGCATCACGCGTACAAAGCGTAGCTTAAATCCCAGTGTATATTCTCTACATGACGAATCATGTGTACACCAACGCATCGACGGGCGACAAGTTGTCGCTGAGGTCTAAACTTGGGCGATTCTCGAACAATGCCACTTTGTCGGCTCCACACAAGCAACATTCCTGAGAGGATAGGTGTTCATTTTCTTGGCTCTCTTTACATGTTGGCTTCAAGTGCTTGCAATAAAATTTATTGGGCTGTATTTAGGTCCTATATAATTTATCTTAATTCATAGTGTATCTATCCGCCCTTAATTGTGTATTGAATATGACTTTCACGGTTATTATGCTAATGTTACGCCTAACAGGGATGGTATCACACTACATGATTTGGTTTTCCTCCATGTTGTAAAAATATAATTTAATATAAAAGAATATATTTATCTGAGGAAGCGTGAAAATAAAATATGATAAATGTATATGCAGCAGCGGCTGTTTTCCGTTTATTGCTCTGCAGGAGTTGACAAATTATATTAGTCAACTGACTCCCCCCCCCCCCTTGCCAGCACACAAGCTGTTACTGCAAGTTTCGACATCCACTCTCATCTTTTCGTATATACTAAAGCTAACTGCTAGCACCCAAAACCCGTTTAAACACTACATTGGGTGTAAGCCACAGGTAAAGCAGACCACATAATTGTGTTATGGACTTGCACGTTTTCCGAGATTCGCAATGGCAGACAGAAAGCGATTTTGCGTCTTATCGCATAGAAGAGTAGCATGAACAGAGTAAAGTTTTTCGTGTCGGAGAATTCATCCTTCTTAGCAGAAGTTTGTTTTACGCCCATTTTCTAAGCTCCTTGGTTTGGTACTCTATCCACGTGATTTATCGTCTCGGTTATTTCTTTTCTTACTTTTCTAATTCGATTTCCATTGGAGGGCTTCGTTGCGGAGAAGTGGAAAGGTTTATTTTCTCAATTAAAACTTTTATGGCCCAGCATTCATTTCTAGCACCGGCTTTTATGCTTCAGTAGTTTTATGTTCGATTAGGTGACCTATACTACGCATTATGTGTGCCGCTGTAAAATTTCTGACGATTTTACCTATTGTTTGAGAGAACGTATATTTGCTGAAATTCCAAAGCCTTTTGGTTTATTTTCCGTTATTACATTCTGGTTCTACCTCGCAGTCTTGCTTTTAGAATTCCAAGGTTAATGGACGTCAGTCTTACTGATATTCTTATGTTTATATTGCAGGTATACATTTCAAGCATATATCTGCTGTGAATTTGTGGGTTCGTAGAATTAAAAGTCCAATTTGCCGAAACACTAAATGTTCTTTATTTTCGTACAGACACACTTTTCAATTCTCACTAACAATATTACATCACCAATAAAACACCCTCTTCCAAGGTCGATCACAATAACAAACAGTGACAGCAGATTACACAGCTTGCTGTCTCTTATTTCACAACACTGTTTCACAACTACCTCTCTGCTGACGTGTCACAATCTCTTATATATCTCGCTGAATCATTTCTAGATCATTCTAAAATAAACCAGAAACCGAATTGTCTCTATTAGTTAGGAAGTCACCAGTAAATTCCATTTATCTCAGTTTGTTTGTTTCGGAAGACCTTTATCTGAATGTCATCTTTGTGTACACTAGTCGCGCGACCGTAAACTGATTACGCAAGCTCTTTATGATCGTGAAACATTAGCCGCAGTCTGTTTTCTATTTACGACAAAACTTTTATGTCTGTTGCCGCAGTAATATGCTTTTCAAAAAAGATAGTTTTATACTGGTTTTTTTTAATAAAATGTTACTTTTGACTATTCCACTAAGGCCTAACATAGGAGTCCGCCTCAGTAGCCTAAATGGCAGCATATCTGCCTCACGTTTAAGAGGTTCCGAGTTCGAATCTCGGTCAGGGCAAGTTACCTATACAAGGTTTCTCCGGGGTTTTCCATTCTCCTGAAAGGCAAATGTCAGTTAACTCTAAGCTCCATGGATCCCGGACTCATTTGAGCATCATTTCATCCATAGTCCGATATGCCGGTGTTGGAGGACGTAAATAACAAAACAATCTTGCATAGGAGCACCACTATACCGGTATTAAGGATATCGTTTTCTTTGCCATATCTACATTGTTTTTTGTTTGTCACCTACAGTTAAGCAACATATTTACTTCTACTGGCATATTGATTCGGGATGTCGTGCTTAAAATGCAAACATTATATAGGAGTTGCACCAATATCCGCACATATATTACAGAACATCCCTGAAATAAATTAGTTGCTGGAAAAAATATGGTAAAACGTTTGACTTAAAAATTCGATAGCTAAAAGAATGCAGAAAATTCAAACTAACGTTAAATATATTACAGTTCAGTTAATGGCGAATATAATAAACATCCGAGTAACAGTAATACAACTTGAAGGGGAATAACATTCAAATACACATTACACAGCTAGGATGAATTATTTTCATTATCAGTCCCGTAAGTGTAATATACGAGAGCCGTTCAATAAAGAATGATCATAAATTTTTTACGGTCATAATTTTTCGCACTAAAATTCAATCTTATGATATTCTGTTAGCTTAATGTGAAAGAAACACGCCAAAGTAGTTTCGTTGTTGGTACTCCAGGTTCCCGCCTGTGAGCAGTTCAGAAATGTTTAATACAGACTACCGCTGCAATGGACGTAACACGCGAGAAACTATATGCAGCTTTGAAATTCTGCTTTCATCTCAACAAGTTCTCAGTTGAGGCCTACACATTGTTACAGGAGGCCTATGGAGAGTCTGTTCTTCCCTACAGCACAGCTCGAGGTTGGTTTAAGATGTTTCAAGATCGGAGACAGTCAATTTCAAAGGAAGGTGGATCCGCTGCTCCAGTTACTGCTCTTACGGAAGAAAACATCATCACTGCTGCTGCCATTGTGAGAGATGATTGACGACTTACCTTAAGACCACTTTCTGAAATACCGAACATTTCATTGGGTGCCATCCACAAATTGGTGACAGAAACATTACACATGAGGCGTGTTTGTGCGCGATGACTTCCAAGACTGTTGATTCACGAACAAAAGGACATTCACATGCAGGTCTGCACGCAGTTATATTTGATGATAGAAAAAGTTCCGGAGTTTCTCTCAAACGTAGTCACTGCTGATGAAACTTGGCTACATCATTTTGATCATGTGAGCAAACAGCAAAGCTCAGTGTGGAAATCTCCTTCATCGACAACCCCCAAAAGAGCAAAAGTGGTTGCTTCAGCTGGGAAAGTTATGGTCATCTCATTCTTTGATATTCATGGAATGGTTTTTCAGCATATTGCACCTGTACACACTTCAGTAACTGGACAATACTACAGGGATGTAGTGTATATCCACATAAGGCGCAAAAGATCAAATTTCCGTGAAGCAGGCTGGATGCTGCACCACGATAATGCGCGGCCACATATTGCCAATGTGGTTGTTGAATATGTTGCAAAAATCAACGTGAAGTGCAGCCCTCTCCCACATTATAGTCCGGATTTATCTCCATGTGACCCCAACTTGAAGAAACACCTTCGTGGGAGGCATTATACATCATCAGAAGCAGTGGTGAAGGCTGCGGAGGCGATTTTTAAGGATCTCTCAAAAATGGTTTCCAGCATGTCTTTGAAGACTGGCTGAAACGCCGGGAGACTATTTTGAGAAGGACCATCAAAATTATGAAGATGAGTAAAGTTACGTTGTCAAAAAAAATTGTGATCATTCTGTATTGAACAGCCCTCTTATGTCGTAATATATACTTTGGGCCATAAAAATCCTTAGTGTAGCTCTCTTGGGATAGGAAACAAGGCTGATTTTTCCGTGTTGTAATATGACACATAAGAAGTAGAGTAACTTAGGATATCAGCTTACTAAGTAATAATTAAATTATCTCTGTAGAGGAAATAATAAATCTGGTAGTGCTTTAATTTTGACAATAGTTACATTAATGCTCCTAATAAAGCACGGCCAATTTATGCTCTGGCTATAGTGTTGGGAGTGGAATGTTCTCTACAATCATTACAACTGGGATAACATGCGGTTTTGATTGTACTATATTCAGGCTTTGTGGTTTCAATTTGTTTTGCGGTTACAAATTATTCGGAGTCATCCAGCCCCTGATACATTATTGGATATACTGACAATTTTTCCTTTAAAAATTACGCCTCCGATTATCACTATTGGAGTGTAAATTGAAAATCATTGGTTACGCATGCATATGTCATTACTTGCCACGATTTCGTGCATTTATCCACTTCATTATTACACCACATATCTGTAAATGCGGAATAGACTGTCACTGCACTAACATCTTGCACATTTTGGCTGCACAAAAATTATAAATCCTTTTGCCTATACTTGCGCACCACTCTTTCTGTATTCACTTTGAAATATGAAGACTAGAGATTCATTGTGCATCTCCAAAATGAAAATGTATTGAAGAGCCGTGTTTTGTTCTGAATTGCTTTGTAGTTTTATCAAGTCTTGTTTCTTATAAGTTCAGTGAAATACTTACAAATATGGGCACACACCCACATCATAAATGAATTTAGGGACAGTTTTAAGTCGTCTTTTATGGTGTAAGACTAACATATTAAGCTCTGTTTTTCATAGTCGCGGGTTCAAATCCGGTAAATGGCAATGGATTATCCCTCAGCTGCGAAGTAAAACTGCCCTATCTGCCTCTGTCTAGAACGGAGGAGATTCCGGCACTGCAGTTGAGGACTCATAGTATATCAGGCCTCAGAAAGAAGGATGAAAGTATCCTACAGACGGGGAAACCTATTAGAGGCGGCGCTACAACCACGGTGGGTCCCTAACAGGAGTAGACACTTCCTACAGCCCTACGAGTTCCAGGTCATCATAAGAAACCCACCTCTAGCCAACCAAATCCCGCATATCAAACAGCCTCCAAGGCAGGTCGACTGGCAAACCACAACGCCCTCCCTCAGCAGAAACCCATATTTCCAGAGTGCAAGCCCTATCGTAGAGAGGCACATCGGCGAATTCTTTTATTCTTGCTATGTGGAACGACCGGATGTAGAAAATTAAATGTTAGGAAAGAAGTGGAGTGTCTGAGGGAATTATCCTTCCCGCTGATCCCCTTGCCGCAGTGCAGTTGCCTTTAATGTGCAAATTTAAATACATTAATTGTTATGGATCTTATCGGTGGTTGGGATTATATAGCTCTTATTGAGGTATAGGTGGACAATCCTTTGAACAGTAGGTCGAAATCTTCATTATAATTAAGGTACAGGATGAGTTAGCTGAAGTAAAATGAAGGTATTGACTATAGATTTTGAGGACATCACACGGATTTAGGCCTACATTCAGTTATAGTACCACACTGCAGAAGGAAGCGACAAGATGAAGGAATCATAGGGGCTACATGTCGCACTCAAACGCTACAGAGAAGGCCAGAAATGCCTAACAATTTCAGGATAAAAGATTAAAACTATCTAGTGAGGGCGAGGCACGATCCATCTAGCAGTTAACTCTCTAATATTTTTTTTCGGAATACTACCTTTTATCAAGCATCTGTAACATATATTTGACAGCACCATTTAAAACTGCCCAAGATTAACCCATAAGGAAAACACCCGAATGAAATGAGAGCTCGACGGAAATACGAGACACCTCTCGGGGGCAATCTTGCTTAGTAAAAGATACAGGGAGTCCATGAAAATTGCACATGAGCTGTTTGAAATAATTCCTTTGTCTTTGTCTTTTTAATATATATAATGTGCTAGACATTAAATAATCTATCTGGTATACCTACTGCGACATCACATTGAATATAAACAGTAAACAAATTGTACTAAACAACGTCGTTAAATGTTTTTATTTTATGTTTTTATTTCGCTACTTAGTTTTTTTAGCGGCCAAGTGGCAAAATAATCTTCCAGAGCAATTTTGACACTCTTATCTTCTCTTATGCCGCAGAACAACTACTTTGATCTCTAAAACCAGGAAATCGAAGAATTTATTTTAAAATGATGGTAAAATACTACTTAAGTCATCAGATGTGCTTAAACATTTCCTGCTATCTGATTTCGGAATGATATTACAGAAGGAAAGTATAATTGCAGAAACTATTAGAAATATTTCTTGTGGTGCGACAAATGCATGATAAACAGTAGTATAAGGCTTAGAAATTTTGACTATTACTTTCATAGGCTTGTCTAAAGAAGTGCATTGGATTTCTTTAACCCACTTTTTCAGATGTTTTTTCTCATTACTTTTTTATTACTCCATTTCAAGAAAGTGTTGGATTTCCTTGTACTTCACAGGATTTGTACTTCACAACTTTGTACTTCACAGTTTTAAGAACTATAATTTGCCTGTTATCAGTTTCCGGGATTAGAACTTTGCGAATAATTACACTGGGCACCAGTGAAAATGTTTTGGGCTTAATCATTGTGAATTTACACATATTTACATCTTCTGAATTAAGAAATCACCACAAATATGATAGATTAGCTCTTGTTTTGAAAATGAAGTGACATTTCATTTTTTTAGAGTGAAGATTTTAATTTTGGGGGAATCTTTTTTTGGTGTTGGCACACCTGTCAAATAACAATAAACAATCAGAGAGAAATTTTGGAAATTAAGT
The DNA here is from genome assembly GCA_030765055.1 of Mantis religiosa. Classification (NCBI taxonomy): domain Eukaryota; kingdom Metazoa; phylum Arthropoda; class Insecta; order Mantodea; family Mantidae; genus Mantis; species Mantis religiosa. The sequence goes on along the minus strand of CM060952.1, from coordinate 148,448,199 downwards.
GATGCAAAAGTTAAGGAAGGCACTTTTATCGAACCACAAATAAGAGAACTTGTAAAGGATTCTGCATTTGACCAAATTTTGGAGGGGAAAGAAAAGAAAGCTTGGGAAGACTTCAAAGGTGATGTTCATGGACCTTTAGGCAAGAAAAGAGATGACAACTACAAGAATTTGGTGACAGTGCTCCTGCAAAGATACCGTAACCTTAGATGCAGCATGTCCCTTAAGATCAATTTGCTCCATTCCCACCTAAATTGTAAAATTTTGGAATATGCACAATAAATAAATATCAATTTCCATCAAGTATTTTCCAGCAATTTAGAACTCTTAGCCTGAAATTACCAGTTAAAGAAATGAAATGCACTTTTTTTTGCTAGCATGTATGTAATTAAAATGTATCATCTCTCAATCCGTTAATATGTAATACTTCCACATTGTGTATATCATACAAACTAGAGATAGTAAAAAATTTTCATTGTCATATTCGTTTTTCTGAACCCAAAAGTCGTAGGAATTGCCTCATGAAGTGCTCGAAACATTCAAAACTTATTTTTTGTTCCCCAGTGTTATGGAATTACAAACGTATTTTCTTTATGATGTAGCTTCCTTTATCATTACAAACACTATATTTAACGGTGGTGCCATTGCTTTTACTTTTCAAGATTTGTTGCGTTTATACCTGTCTTTGACAATGTTGATTCATATATAGTCAACATTAAATCTGTTGTTCTTTTCAATTCTCTACATTAGACTTTTCCCTCAGGAAAAGTTAGCGAAATTCTGACTAGAACTATCCCGACTATTTCAAGTCAGTGCTCAACTGATTGAGTTACGAGGTCAGATTTCTTTTGTTGGATGTACTTTTGGTCGTTGGGGTGTAAATTGAAGCTTTTTTCATTACAAATCAAAAACGTTTAGAAGACCACTAAAACAGCACCTGACTTCTAAGTGAAAATTCATCATAAGGGTAAAGTAGCGAAAATTCAACTATGAAGTGGGAATAATAATTAAGAGAATCATAGAAATATATAGGTCCAACATTTGCCCTAGTAAAAACTACTTTTATATTTTAACTACGACAGTGTTAAATCTTTGACTGAATTTACAATGTTTATTTTGTATACATTGATGTTCTTCCTCGATCAGATATAGATTTTGATATGCAATTAATTTAGATAATAAATTAAACTGCCAACATATACATAGAAAATGATTCAAATTTTCAATAAAATTATAATCTACCAGTTGAGGGTTTCTTTTTATCCATTGAGGAATAAGCTCACTTCGTTACTGACAGCGGAAAGAGCTATTCGATGCTTCACGTTCTTTCCCCCTTTCCTAGATGCTGTCAACATTGCAATCCTATTGTGTTTTATAGCGTTTGGTGCAATAAAACTTCTTTCAGACGTCCCCTTTCACATTTGCTTCATCATTCTGCCCTTCTGCCTTCCTTTATCAAGTGCAGAATACTATGCTTGGTTTACTGCTTATGGACTTGTTCTTCAGATATTACAGTAAAATCTATCAAATTACATCATTTCAATGCTTCCATCATGAGGCTAAATTAGTGTTTTAGGAATCTATTTTATTGATGATACATACACCAGATTTTTAGCTGCTATGAATGATTCGTATGAACACACAGCAAATCTTTTAGGCGGTATTGAAAGTGCAGATACACTTGTAGGTTTTCAATCAAAAGCATAACGAAATAATGTTGGAAATATTTTGAAAATATACGGTAGAGTTCATGAAAATAACATTAAGTTCTGGTTATCCAAATAACCAAGACTCAACTGAAATACAAATACAATTAGTTGCATGGTTAAAATTTTGTGTTTATTGTTTGACGGAAAATTTCAGTCTACATCAGTCCCTCCTACAGCTAACTCTGTTGCGCTTTGTAGTACCAATGTTTGCAGAATATCTGTGATTGGTTTTCTAGTTCCTTAACAGCTTCCTCATACCTTACAGATTACAGATTACCCTACAGATACCTTACAAATTCAAATGTGTCTCTACTTGAAATTTCAACATCGTCATCATCATCATCATCATCATCATCATCATCATCATCATCATCATCATCATCATCATCATCATCATCATCATCATCATCATCATCATCATCATCATCATCATCATCATCATCATCATCATCATCATCATCATCATCATCATCATCATCAACAACAACAATAACCGCCCGCCTTGGTAGCGTAGAAGGTAGCATGTCTGCCTCACGTTCAAGAGGTCCCGAGTTCGTATCTCGGTCAGGGTGAGTTACCTGGATAAGGTTTTTTTGGGGGTTTCCCTTATCCTAAAAAAGATGAATGTCAGGTAACTCTAAGCTCCATGGACACTGGGCCCATTTGAGCATCATTTCACCCATTCCATTCATCGTCCGATATTACATAAGAATTAAAGGACGTAAATTACAACAACAAAAAATAAACATCAACCTTCAAGATAGGCCAGATAGGTCTGTTTCTGCTCAGAAGGGATCTTCCCAGAGTCTCCGTGGTCTTCCAACATCTCTAATACCAACAGGTTTATACTGCAAGGCCTGTTTGGTGTATCTTTCTTCTGGCATTCGAGAGAGAGGATCTTGGCATTTCAGTTTGTACTCCCTGAGTTTGTCATTTAAAGTTAATATTTTTAGTTGTTCTCTTATTGTTTTACTTTTAATGTGATCTTTAAGACTACAGCCAGCTACGTACCTCAAATTTTAATTCAGCCGTTTCAATTATTCTTCTATTAGTTCTGTTCAGGGTCCAGGTCTCGTCTCCATAAAATATAAGGCACTGCCATAGTTTTATAAACTGTAATATGGTATCTCTTCTTATTTTGTTTTTCAATGTTCGTTTTATAGTGCCACATACGTTTTGAAATTTATAGATCCTTTGTTTTAAATCTCTGTCACTTTCATAGGAAATATCACATCCTAAGTAATTAAAACATTTAACTTGTTTTAGTATTTTGTTTTTGAGGAAACTTTTGGACCGTGTTGGGTATTTACCAATAAAAGCCATCACTTTGTTTTCTCTGCTGAAATGATAAAATTATACTTTGACGTTGTTTTGTCGAGTTAGTACAAAGCTATTTGTCATCTGACTTCAGTATCTGCCAGAATGACCTGATCATCTGCAAGCACGACTGTATTTAAGATTGTACGACCTAGCTTAACATTTACTTTCAAATGAGCTTGCCATTCGGCAACTGCTGCGTCGATATAGATATTAAAAAGAGTTGGCGACATTGTCAGCCTTCTCTTACACCTAGGTCGATAGTTTCTGTTTTAAAACCATTATCCATGCTAAAACAAAGTCCCTTCTTCCTTTTATTTATCATTAAAACTAAATGTTGAGGATATCCGTTTTCAGTCATTATATCCCATAAATTTTTCCATATAAATTTGTCAAATGTTTTTACGTGATCAACAAATAATATATGGGTCTCTACATTAAATTCTCTTCTCTTTTGTAGTATCTGTTTTATTGTTAAGACGCAATCAGCACAGGATCTGACTTGCCCGAATCCGTGTTGTTCATTATTGAGTAGTGATTCAGTTATTATATTTAATCTTTTTGCTAACATTTTTGTTAATATTTTATAGCTTGTATTTAAGAGATTGATTGATTGATATTTACATTCATTTCTGTCTCCTTTTTTAAATATTGGCTTTATTACAGCCATTTTCCATTCTTCTGGTACATGGTATTTGAAATTTCATTTCAAAACAAAATTGATGATCTTGGTTTTTTTGTTGGTTGGTTGCGATCACTCCCCATATGGCGGCCTTGGCCTTCGGGGTAACTTCGCCCGACCACGTGATGGCCGGAGGCATTTCTCAGGTGGAGGAACCCAGAGGGGACGCCCATTACTTACAGTGATAGGTGATAGTGAAGATGGCGTTGAGGCGAGAGGACCTACAGCTTATACCGTGGACCCCGAACCACGCTGGGCATAGGGGACAATTTATGTGCTAGACAGAGGTGAAGGCGTGGATAGCGCCAATTTAAAATCGCCAATCACAAAGCCGGGAGTTGAACTCGGGACCCTTTGCACAGGAGCCGCAAACGAAACAACTGTGCTACCCTGCGCCCAAATTCATAATATTGACTTATAAAATTCTCCAGAATAAAGATCATAAGAGAATGTTTCGCTAATAACCAATGTCCGAAACGCCATTCTATATTATACGAGGGTGGGTCAAAAAGTAACACCTTCTAATTTTTATTTCCTTAAATAAGTAAGTTATGTGAAAAATTTGAATTTGGTGCAGTTCCACAAACCTTCATCTCCAATCTCCTGCAACAGTAACTTATTAGGTCAACAGGTGGCAGCACTGCATCCTCTTCCAAAATGGCTGACATCGACATTCGTTTAGACAGCTTTCTGTGATTAAATTTTTGACTGCGGATGGTGAAACGCCAATTCGCATTCACCAAAGGCTAAAAAATGAGTATGGTGATGCAACGGTGGATGTCAGCACTGTTAGACGATGGGTTCGTCGTTGTAACGAAACTGAAGGGCAAACACCATTGGCAGATGAAAAGTGAAGCGGCAGGCCGGTGACTGCAGTGACTCCATGCAACATTCAGCGAGTAGATGACATCATTCGTGGTGATCGCCGGGTAACAACAGGTGAATTTTGTCGCATTACCTCCCTCAGTAAAGGCAGTGTGATGACACTTATTCAACAACTGGATTACTCAAAAGTTTGCTCACATTGGGTACCAAGAATTTTAAGCCGAAAAACAAAGAAACAAGGAAAACAATAGCCTCCCAACACTTGCATGCTTCAGCTTGGATAGAGAGGAGTTTCTGGAAAAAATTGTTACTGGAGACGAAACGTGGGTTCATTTTTTTTTTTTTTTTTTTTTTTTTTTTTTGAACCTGAATCAAAGAGGTAGTCAATGAAATGGTATCACACGTCACCGAAGGAAAAACAAAATTCAAAACTAAGCGGTCGGCAGGGAAAGTTATGGCGACAGTGTTTTGGGATGCAGAGAGTGTGATTAGGATTCATTTTTTGGAGCATGAATGCACAATAAATTCTGTCAAATTCGCCATAACTCTCAAAAAGCTGAAAGCATGTCTTCGCCGAGTTCGCCCAACAAAAACAGTAGCATATGTTCTTCTTTTGCATGACAATACAAGACTACTCATCAGCCGTTACACCACTGCAGAAATTGAGAAATTGGGATGGGAAGTCTTACCTCACCCCTATACAGCCCTTACCTGGCACCATCAGACTTCCATCTGTTCGAGCCACTAAATGAAGTATTCACTTTGAAGATGAGGAGGCTGTGAAAACGTCCATGTGTCAATGGCTTAGGAAGCAAGACCGTGTGTTTTACCACACTGGAATACATGTCCTAGTTACAAAGTGGACCAATACTGTAGAAAAGAACGGAGATTATATTAAATAGTAACAAATTAGTTGTGAATGTTGTAGTTTTCAAGCTAAGTAAATTGGATTTAATTTTCTTAGCAATTAAAAGAGAAATAAAAATAGGAGGCATTACTTTTTGACCCACCGTCGTATATTTTAATTTATGTTATATTCACAGTAATTTTCTATCTCTATTTCCCTTTCTTCCCTCCCATTTATTCTCATATAGGATTGCTTTATAGTCATACAGGAGGCGATAAGAATTAGGAATAAGAATATTTGAAATATTTCTACAGAGTACTCAGTGTATATCTGTTTGCCCCTATCTTTAAAGGGAGTTGAAAGTTCGTATGAAATACACATTTTGAATAAAACTAAGCAAGATACCTAGTAGGTAAACTCTGAAACTTACGTTCACAGCACAAGGAAAAAGTAATGGCTATAATTCCTCGGAGCCATTTCAAGCTTTAGTTAGCTGCGAACCTGAGTAGGTGCACCTTCACATCGAGATATTGCTTAATGTTACAGCCACTTTTGGTACCCTAACATTAATGAAGTCTATGTATGTGCCATTAAGGCCACTGTGGCACACCAACGACCGTGTTTATCACGTGAATGAATGGTGGCAACCTTCAACACTGGCCTACTATTTGACGCAGAGATAATATCATCCGCATTAAACTTCAGAAGCCATAGTGGGAGATATCAGGAGAACTTTCTGGATGTCTCGTCTTACAATAACTCTCTCGCAATTCCAGCGGTTATATCTCAGGGAGCGTTCAAGAAATACTGAAATAAAGTTTTGATGCGACATAAAGAGCTGAATACACAGCGTATTCTAGAAGCGAGATTGTGGTAACAGTTGCGACGTAGGATGAATGATGCTATTGCAGAAGATTAGAAAGGTCTTGTGTTCGACAGCGAAACAATTGAAACATAAACAGAAAGAGGCTGCTTCGCGCAGGAGTCAAAACGCCGCTATGGGCGAGGAAACGCGAAGTAACAATGAGAACTGAACTAAATGGCAGTATAGTGCATTAGGAACGAAGCAGTCACAATACGCAAAGTTTATGTTAGAGGTAGGATGGAAATAGCAACCATTAGCTTTTAATTGAACAGTTCTAATAACTGAACCATTCCAAAATAGTAAACATCTATTTATATGGAGATCAAACTAGAAGGATATCTTACGAGTTACGTTATAACCAAATATCACACAGAATATGTAGCGTTGTCATACAACTCCTTATCAGGCGTATCATCATCTGCCTGTTCTCGATCCAAGGGATTCAATATGGCTCTATGTTAAATAAAGCTGGTTGTTCTAAATTTTATCTTAACCTCCCTTCCTCTTTTTCTTTTAATACGTGCTTTGGGATGCACGGCAACGTAATACCATTCATTGTTTAAACAATGTTTAAATATGGAAATAATCATTTCCTCCACACTAGCCGTGTGTGGGCTAAGGTTTGGATGAATGGAGCCAGACTGAAAAATTCAGTGCTATAGACAGGACTTTAAACACGGTTCTCCAGCTCTCCGCGAGGTTGCTCTAAACCACTGAGATACTACGGCCAACATGCCGACATGACATTAAATTCTCCAACTGACTCGTATGTTTCCCGGTAGACCACTACGGGTTCTCATATGCTTTGAGACACGCACCTTTTGTGGCGACTTACTATGCTGTAAGTACTGAAGTCTGAAGCTTCATAGTTAAACCATATTTTTAGGTTAATTAATGGTAATTGAATTTGTTTCAATCTGGCTCTACTCATCCAAACCTTAGCCTACACACGGCTAGTGTGGAAGAAATGATTATTTCCATCAATTTTCCAGCAATTTATCTAACATGCAACAAAATATTGGTTTAACAATGAAGCATGGGACTTATATATTGTCACGAAACCATTATTACGACTGGCGGCGTACGTGCTAAAAGGGTTTGCGGGAGCGATAACAGACGGATAGTGTATCACGGAGATAAAGAGCCTGCATAAGCAGATAAATATAGCACGGAGATAAAAGGCATGCCAAAACAAACTGAGATAAATGGAAATTTCTAGTGACACCTTGATTGATACAGATTATTCGCTTTCTCGTTTGTTTTAGAACAGTCCAGAAATTATCAATGGAGGTATATATAAGATATAGTAACACCCCAGCGAGTAGTAGTAAACAGTTGTAAAGACAGTCGTAAACAGGAGAGTAAACAGTTGTAAAGTGTTGTAAACAGGTGTAATCAGAACGCTGTTTGTTATGGTCAGCGGTCTCGGTAGACTGTGATTGTATATGTGACGTAACGCTGTTACGTAAGGATTGAATAGAGTGTATTTCTACGAAAATAAAAAATATTTTGAATTTCTGCAGCTTGGACTTTTAATTCTACGAACCCACAAAGTCACAATACTTACAGCATAGTAAGTCGTCACAAATGTTGCGTGCCTCATAGCATATGAAAATCACTAGTAATCTACCGGAAAACATACGTGTCAGTTGGAGAATTTAATGTCATGTTCGTATGTTACCCATAGTAGCTCAGTGGTTTAGAGCAACCGCACGCAGAGCGGGAAATCCGTGATTCAAATCCCAGCTATGCCATTAAATTTTTCAGTATGACACTACTCATCCAAGATTTAAATGTTTCATTGTCTTTTCAATATTCAAATTTAGTATATTGTGTTATTATAATATAACTTCATTATAGGATCTGTTTCACACTTTTACTTAGAGCTGAAAGCAGAAATTTCACCTGAGTAACCATACTCTTTTCTCCTAAGCTTGTAGCTAAGCTCCAAAAATCGGATTTGTAATGCAGCTCTGCAAGTGCAAGTAGGTACATCGCAAAAATTTATCAGTGTTTTCTTGTTTGTTTTATTAAGAAGCTTTGGCTTGAAAGTGCCACGTACTTCTTACAATGGCACCATTACATTTGATTATCTAGTGTTTAAGGGTGATATGCTACACCATGAATATTTAAAACATTGTTTGAGGGTGTTGATAGAATGACCAAAAACTTAACATTCAGAACTTCCTCCAGAACAATCTAAATAAGAATTATTTTGATCCTGTGGGGTTTTGCACAAAGCATGACATCGCTAATCTAAAATCTTCAGCTCCCTATAGTATTTGCGATACCTGGGAGTAACATAGTTGCAAATTACATGTTGCATAGTATTAATATTAAATGACTATTTCTTAAAATACATGCATTAATTAATAGCTCAAAACTAAAGGTGATAGCCTAAATGCACTGTGATTAAATATCAATATTTTTATGTGTACACATTCAACAAAAACATTTATAGGGATATGCAGTAAGCGGTATCTGTCTCCCAAAAGCTTTGTACAATATCAAATGATAATGTAAAAGAATACTGAAAATTTAAGCAAAATGAAACACTTACTAGTAGATGGACTTGTGAATATGCCAAATAGGCCAGTATTGGTATGTTATTGTAAGGACCCTGTAACAGGAAAATATACATAAAAGCATTAATAATAGTTGTAACAAAACAGAAGAGAAAACTGGATCAATAATTCACTGAGAAGAGACTATCGGTATCTCACGATTGACATAAGATATAATGTGAATTATTTTTATGTATCTTTTTCCGAACTTCTGTAACGATTAATTTGTAAATTATATGTATGCTAGGTGTGCATAGTCTATTATTTTTATTCTGCGTTGTCGTTAATTTTCATGTCATTTTGTTACGAATCAGTTTCGATTATAGTTTTATTGAGTATCAGTAAATGCCACCGTAATCTAGGCATTACAGTTTTAGATATGATATGTTTAAATGTGATTTGACATGTATTCGTAGAATCTACCCACTACACAAAGCAAGCGGTGATTTGCAGTTAATTACAACATTCTGATAAACATTGATTCAGGCTTAATCAAAAGTTAGCTAGCTTATAGGGCGTCCAAGAAAATCACTAGAGTATGCCCTAGATAGATATTTCTTCGATGACGCAGATTGAAACGCATTTGGGCTGAAGAAACCTTTGTCCGGACAACAGATGAGCCCACTGAAATGGAAGCGCAGATTATGTGTAAAAATTTAGGTTACTGTCCACGTACTTCACCCCAATGCCGCATCAGTTTACATGGGAACCTTAATGTATGAAACTCCTGGAAAAACTGGTATATGGGTCGTACTCCAGTAGTTTGGATGGGTAGCGTGATTGACAGAGGCACTAATAATTCTGAAGTCTACGGAAACATAGATGTAAGTAATACAACTTTTCTAACCGTATTAATAGGAAATGGTTGTGCCATGTGGTTCGAATAATAAGCTATTTATCCAGAAGTATATTGTTAATTCACATCGGAACCACGAGCTCTGAGAGAGAACCAACCACTTCATCACCTAATCCATCCCGTGGTTCGGAAGTTTTCACCGCACTCTGCATGTTTTAATGTCGGATCTTTTGAATGAAACACTTTTACGTGTAGAATTGCCAATTTATAGCACTACGAGCAACCTAGAGGACCACAGTGTATTTCTTGCCCTTAGAATTTTGTACACTAACATTAAAAAGGGCTCTCTGGGATGAGCTAATAATAGTGCATCTCATCATGTTATCTGACACCACAATCATATGTGTTTATATGATAGGAGACCTTGAAACAACCCCTGACACAAGTTCCAGTACAAGGAAAGTCCCACTAGATATTTCTCATCAATTAGGTTTAATTACGCTATTGAAGCATATTCCTGCGAAATTAAGTACTCGAAATTGCTTTTGGAACCACACTATAATTAGCACGAAGGACGCTGATACAAGTTACTTCCATGTAGAATCCGTTGAAGTTGTTTAATTGAGCAGTAATTTGAGATAAAGCTGACAGGTCACTCGACATATTTATTTCCGACATATTTGGCTTTCATGGACGCATATAGGTGAGAGAGAGAGAAAGAAAGGGAGAGAAAGTGAGATAGAGGGGCAACATTCTTACTGAGATATTCTTTATAGAACTGGGATCAAGAGACACGCGAAAAGGAAAACGCTACTTGGAAGCTATTTATTTTCATTTTGATCGGGATGTTTTAACTATATGGAAAATATCTTTTTTAACATCCACCTTATTTTATGGCCTACACCCCAGCTAAAACACCACTTTAGCCAAACTATTTTAGAAATGCGTTTTGTAAAGAAAGTATCGAGAATTGATCATATAAAATTCTGTATAAGAGGGGACTCGAAATTATTTTGTGGCCAAGTTGGTATATCTTTCCTATATATCCATGCGGAGTTTGATTATCATCTGTCATCTAGTTTGTTTACAGGGCGCCATTTTGTTAGTGAATCTGAAAGGTGTGTTGCGATTTCACAATGAATAAAAACATTGAACAAAGAATCTGTCTCAAATTTTGCATTTCAAATTGTATTTCGTGTGTCGAATCCCTGAAAATTTTACGGAGGGCTTACGGAGAATCGACTTTGTTAAAACCACGTGCATATGAGCGGTATAGAGAATTCAAAAGTGGTCGAGTTGTGGTGAAAGATTTGCCACGATCTGGTCGCCATTCAACAGTTTGAACTGACTGATTGTCTCTATAGTAAAGGAAATGGTGTCTGAAAATCGTCATTTACTGAGAGAGATGGCCGCTGAGCTTTCTGTGTCTCATGAATCGGTTCCTATCATCTGATCCCACGTTCCTGAAACGTATGGTGATGAGACGTGGGCTTACGAGTTTGACACGCAAAGCAGTCAACAAGCTTCCGAGTGGCACCTTCCAACTGAACAGAAACCCAAAATGGCACGTCAAATTCAATCAAACCTGAAAGTTGTAACAGTATTTTTTAGTAATGTTCGAAGGAATAATAAATATATAAAAATGTATGTAGTTGTGTGATTGGCCGAAGTAGTAGTGGTATCACGTGGTGTGATGACGTGTCAGTGAATCGGCCAATCACAAAATAAAGTGGGAATCACTATGGGGACAAGAAAATCAATAATCTAGAAAAGTGTTAGAATCTTGTGTCTTGCTTGAGAACGAGTAAAGAGGCTACGATGATTATAAAATCTCCAAGAAAATTATATATCATTTTGTCTTAATCTGTGAATCTATCATTTGGCGCTAGCCAGTATTACTTTTGATAGAAAAAAAAAATTGATTAAATTAACTATATTCGAGTAACTGCGCCGTTAGTGCTGTCTTATGGGAGAAACATGGCCACTAGCATAGAAAGAGCGATGGAAAATCATGATTCTGGAGTGAAAGAAAGTATTATACCGACCGCCATAATGGAGAAAGAAAATTAAAATCCCGTTACAAATGGCGCAGCAACGTGTGGGGCTCGAATAGGATAAAGAAGAGGAGATCGTGCATCGTGCAGCTCCGTGGGAATTTAAAAGGAAAGAAGAAAGAAGAGAGAAGAAAGAAGAAAACGAGAACTGGTTTAAGTGAGTGAAATTTAAAAAAAAAAAAGAAAAAAAAAATAATAATAATAGTAGTAGTAGATTTATGTTGTTAAGAAATCAGAAAATAGTTAAAAAGATGGCGAGTAGAAAAGAAATAATAGTGGAAGGAGAAGTTACTGATAGTGTAGGAATGAATAGGGAGGATGCAAGATTAAGTATAGATAATGAGTCAATGTTGGAAAGAATAACAAGAATGTTAAGTAATTTAAATTCTAAAATAGAACAAAATGCAAATGATTTAAAATCAGAAATAGGAGATGTTAAATCAGAAATGAGTAATTTAGATTCTAAAATAGAACAAAATGCAAATGATTTAAAATCAGAAATGAGTAATTTAGATTCTAAAATAGAACAAAATGCAAATGATTTAAAATCAGAAATGAGTAATTTAGATTCTAGAATGAAAGATGTAAAATCAGAAATGAGTAATTTAGATTCTAAAATAGAACAAAATGTAAATGATTTAACTAAGAAAATGAATGATTTAGATGTAGGAGTAAGACAGGAACTAGCACAAAGTGTGAGTAACTTAGAAATTAATTTATTACAGAAGTTAAAACAGGAATTAAAATCTGAAATTTCACAGGAGATTAGAGAAGGGAGAAAAGAGTGTAGGGATAATATGGAAAGGCTTATGCAGATCATAGAGATTAATAAGGATGAGAATAGAAAGGAAGTCAATGAGTTGAGAGAGATAATTCAGGAAACTAGGTTAGGTCAGGACATTGTGAAACAAGAAATAAGAATGGAATTAAACAAAGAGTTAGAAACATTTAGGATACAACAGGCAGAAATAACACAAAAACAAAGAGAAGAATTAGGAGATAAAGTAGAACAAAGAATCAATGTAATTTGTTATGAAATGCAATTACAACATGATGAAAGTAAGATACACCAAGAGGAAATAAAGTTACAAATTGATGAGATAAGTAAAGCAAAAGAAGAAGTAATTTTGCAAATTAAAGAGGTAAAAGAACATTTTGAAAAAGAAAAGGATAACTTAGGAAAACTGACACAAGTTGTAATTGCATTACAGGCTAGAAAAGTAAATAACGGGAAAGAAATGTCTAGAATTACAAATATAAACGATTGTGACTTACCAGGTGAATTAAACAATCATCAGAAGTCTAGTGATGTAGTAAGTGAATGTAGTGATTTTGTGAGTCCAGATAATGATATTAACTATCACAGAAACACACAAAACATGTCCTCACACACACAACTCCACAGTCTAGGTCAAAATGAATGTGTACATTATTCACTAAATGATATTAGTCCACCAAGTTTTGATGAGGAATCAGGTGATAATCCAAAAGTATTTCTTAGGGAATTGGAAGAATATTTCCGTATTAAGAGAATTCCCAATGAATTTCGGATGGTAATAGTAAAACGCTGTTTGAAGAAAAATGCTCTTGAGTGGTTAAGGTTAACTTTGGCTTCACATGAAACATACAGTACTTTCAGAAATCTGTTTATAAATAGATTTTGGGGACCTGAGAGACAAAGAAGAATAAAAGTTGAGTTAGCAACGGGTAGGTTTGAGTTTAAAAAAGGGATTTCTATGACTGAATATTTCTTAAAATTAGCAAACAAAAGTAAGTTGATCAATCCCGAAATTTCTGAGACAGAAATTGTCAACATGCTAATACGTCATTATCCACCACATATCAGAAATCATTTAATTGTGGCTAAGCCTATCGATTTCTCTGATATGATTGAATTATTATCCGAATTTGAAGCACATAACCTCATTAATGATACTACATCCTGTGATGGTAACTATAATAACGTCCATATTGAGCGAGGAAGAAATCGACAGGAATCACAACCTACAAATAATAGGAATAATAGGGCGAGTTTAAATTGGGGCGGGGCACCCGTGAGAAATCAAAGATTTGAAGGAAGAGGTTATGATCCTAGACGAACTTATGAATCTGTAATTCCCGGAACAGGAAGTGGAGTTCAAAATAATGTGCAAAGGAATTATCATAACAATCAGTCGACGAGAATTGGAAGAAATGATCAAATAAACCATGTAAGATTTTATCGAGGAAATAATCAGCGAATAAGTAATTTTAATAGGGGTAGAGGTACTAGTTTATTTAGTGCAAATCAAAGAGATTTTAGGGGTGTGAGAGTTGAAAGAAGTAATCAAAATGAAAGAGTTGAAAATACACAAAGCACAGAGAATGATGCGAATATAAACGATAGCACCAACCTAACCAACAATGAAAGTATTAATTAAGGGCCGAATAGGTGAATGGAATTTCAATTTCATTACGTTGGTAATTCCACATTTGGCAAGAGATGTAATTGTGGGTAATGATTTATTATATGAATGGCAAAGTGTATTGAATTTCGAAATGCATGAAATGAAGGTTAAGACAGAAAATGATTTGTTAGTAATAAAATTATTGGAAGAAGATGGAAGAAAAGAAGAGAATGTGGATAATATAAATAATGAAAGGTTTTTTTTGTGGAAGATATACTTTTGCAAGAAAATGGTAATATTGAATACGAGGAAAATGAAAATTGTGGGAAGAGTTTAATTATTGATGGATTGCAAAATAATGTAACTGACCTTGAAAAGCATTGTTGCCAATTATATACAATACAAGATAAGAATGGCGGAAGCCAAGTGGAGGAAGAAATAGAATTCCAGAGAATATTACAAGTAAAGTTAGAAAACACATACAATCTAGATCAAGCGAGAAAAGAACAGCTGAAATTATGTATATTAAAGAACAGAAAAGCCTTTAGTTCAAAACCTGGACTGTGTAACAAATATACTCACACATTTAAAGTGAATGATACTGCTCCCTATACACATAAAAGCCGACCTTTACCCATAGCTATAAGACAAGCATTTCTAGAAGCAAGTGTGGATACAAGAGATTTGTAATCAACGGAGTACTTATTGTTAAAATAGTTAAATAATAAAACATGTATATTATTGTTAAATGTCAATATATTGTATTTTAATTAATGTTCATTTATTGTTGTGTTTTATGTTTGTGTAATAATGTGAAATTGTTGTTAAATGTTCATTTATTATATTTTATCCAATGTAGGTATATTATTATATTTTATGTATGTTGTATTGATGTTGTGTAATATTGGTGTAAACAAAATTGTTAATTGGGGCTGTTCTTCGAAATATATGGAAACAGATTGTTAATTGTTAATTCCTTTATTTGGTTATTTTCCATATATTTCGAAGAAGGGCATTTGTAACAGTATTTTTTAGTAATGTTCGAAGGAATAATAAATATATAAAAATGTATGTAGTTGTGTGATTGGCCGAAGTAGTAGTGGTATCACGTGGTGTGATGACGTGTCAGTGAATCGGCCAATCACAAAATAAAGTGGGAATCACTATGGGGACAAGAAAATCAATAATCTAGAAAAGTGTTAGAATCTTGTGTCTTGCTGGAGAACGAGGAAGTTGACTTAAGATGTTACGATCATTATAATTGTAAAGAAAGATTAATAAGATTCGAAAAGTGTTATTCAATATTTATAATATAAAAGAGTGAATCGTAGTTTATATTATATAATTAAATAATATATAACAAAATTGGACTCATCTAAATTTTATTTTCACCAAAAATCCGTATCCACACCTGAGAAAAGATCTCACGACTCTCAGTATATTAAAACTCGATTTGGATGTTACAAAAAGTTGGCTTGCTTCTTATTAGTAGAAGATGAACGAAAATAAAATCCCGTTACAAAGTCATGTTGGTAGGCCCTTTTCTTTAATCGTGTAGTCGTGCACTCGGAATTCTTCCCAGCTCTGTTATCTGAGCATTATGTGGCGTTTGAGAGAGCATATACATCGAAAAACACCAGATTTGTGGAAAGACAACTCATGAAGTCTGCATCACGATAGCGCCTCAGCTCAGAAAGCTACCACTGTGAGCAAATTTCTGGCCAAAAACTCAAGAAATTTCATCGAACAGCCAGCGTATTCACCTGATCTGGCCGACTTATTTCTCTTTCCAAAACTCAAGTTACCACTTCGAGTCACCCGTTTTCAATCAATAGAAGACATAAAGGAGAATTCAATGTAAAATCGCAATGAGAATTATTAACAAAAAGGTGTCCTGTAGACAAACTAGATGACAAAGTCCGCGTGGGTATAGAGGAAAGGTGTATCACCTTAGTGAGAACAATGTCGAATTTCCTCTTATACGAGATTTTTATATGATTATTTCCCGGTACTTTGTGACACACCAATATATATATCTATACATATGATTAGTTTGTAAAGTGGTATTTAGAAAGACGTTAAGTTGAAGGTTTATACATATATAAAACTGAGATAATGGGGAAAGTTCACTGCCACGATAATAACATGATACATTTTCAATAAATTATTATAACTATCTAAGAATGTTCGATACCACATGTCCTTATAACTTTAGTCACTCGGTTCCATGTTCCAAAAGCTTGGAATTCTAGCTTTTACGCCATTGTTGTACAATATGCAACATAAGGACAGAGTATCTATAATCCTGAGTGTATTAGTACTACTTGGAATTAAATGAAGTTCAAATTCCCAGGGTGTGTCTGACTATACACAGGTCGACGCAAAGGTCGCTCCAGTAATTGTGGAAAACAGATCCCTAAGGAACTGCTGGCACGGCGTCACAGGCAATAAAACTCTAATAGGGAAAAGCAACGAGGCGGGGATATATCGCCTTATTGATCCTGTCGTAATAGGAACACCTAATTGGTAACTAAGTAACTGAAGGTCTCACTGCGAGTCGCCACAAAAGCTAATATACTTCCAGTTCATCAATTAAACTTTACTGTGTCCAGTTGACTTGTTCAAGCATGTTTCTTTTTAGCTTTAAACGAGAACGGCCTTTAAGTTCATTTTATGTTTACTAACCAACCATATAAAGTAAATGTATCTAAAATTAAATGCTACTGTAGTCCTTCATTACAAGTGTTGCAACTTAAGGGAACTAATATCTGATTACTGTATTTCTTCAGAAATTCCTTAAAACCTTATAAAGATATTTGCGGCATATTCCATTAAAGAGAGCAAAATTTAAAATACATTTGAGTAATTTCTGAGAAGCAAAATGTGATATTTTTAAATTATTTGCAGAAAATCTTTTGACACATTTTCACTTCGGAAGGCAATTTGGATATGCGATCTACAAATTCATCCATAATTTGGAAATAAAACACGAATTAATTTAGAGAACATATTCAAAACTATGGTAGTCTATCATCTTACAACTGTTAGCATGTACTTCATTATACGTATTTGCTAATAAAATTCAGCAATTTCTTGTATGTGATATAATTTGTGTGCTTGCTTAACAGTTGAAAGTATTGATTAAAAAATTAGGACACTAGTTATTTCATTCCATTTCCATATGGCGGGACCGTAGCGTGTCTGGCTCAGGTTCAAGAAGTCCCAAATTTGAATCTCGGTTGAGGTGAGTTACCTGGATAAGGTTTCTTCCGAAGGCTTCTCTTATTCTGAAAGACAAATGTCGGACACATTTGAGCATCATTTCACCCATTTCAGTCATCGCCCGATATGACTTAACGTTGGAGGACGTTAAAAAATAAAAACAAAAAGGTTCCTTATGTTAGAAGTTAATTTATATGGCATATGGCAGTGGCAGACAGACACAGCTCCTCGTCCTGAGGGATGTGCAACAGGAAGCAGCAGACTGCCTGTCATGGGACTGATGTACCTAGAACCGCTATGAAAACCGACATAGGCTCTGGGTCGGCGTGAGGGGGGGGGGGGTTTCATGGTGAAGACAAATCTTCTGGGGGAAGGATACCTTAATATAAAACCATAGCATTCAGGCTGTGGAGCTGTGCGAGGATTTGCTGGCTCCTCAACATAAAAAGTCAATTACTCATTCTCCTCATTCATATAAATCTATAAAAGAAAGATACAAACCGCTGAAGTGCTGCTGTACAAGGAGGGATAAAATAACAGATGAGAGTACACGGAAGGAGTTAAATATATTTGAGTAAAATGAAAAAATAATGGAGAATAAATAAAATTAGAAGTAACATATCTGCAGAATAGACAGTAAAAGATTATCATGGATCACACATAAACACAAGCCTAGAGGAAGAGGAACATTGGATTTGACCTAATCCTTGGATGTAAGAACACGATTCTCGGATGCTTGTGCACTGCGAATACTGTTCTCAGCATTGTGTGGAGGATGTCTTCAGGTGGGGAACGGCGACGCTATACGACCCCACTTCCGCATCTTCGGACTGATTGCCGGATTGCCCCTTGCGGTTTCCTGTCTTCTGACATTTATATTGAGGGGTGCTAGCAGCAGTAAATTTGTGTGTGGATAGTAGGAAGTGTGTTTTGATGTCATTATCGTTCATGACTTAGGAGTGCTATACCAGATAGCATTCTTACCTTTGATCCATTTCCTAGAAAGTTCGTTATTTTCTCTATGTTGATTTATAAATACTACTCCTCTGTTATTTCGTGTTTCTTTCTGTTTTTTATTTAAATGAAATACATATGTAACTATCACCACATGACCTAGTAAATGCGTCCTAAAACAGGGTTCCTAACTGTTTTATTACGCTTGTATTTTTATGTTTTATCTTTAATACTCAAGTCTCACTCATATGTGATTTTCATACTAACGTAATTTAGTCAAAGCTGAATGCAGTATGGTGCTTCGTTTTACTTCGTAGCACTCTCATGGTTTTGTTTGGATAGTTCAAATTTCTACTCCTTATTCAAAGTTATAGTGTAACAAATTACAACCTTAGTGTAGGTACCTTATTGAAATCAAGTGTTCGAGCCTTATTTTCTCTAATTGGATTAATTTTTATATTCCATAAAAAACCTCAGCTTCAGTTATATGATGTTTTCCTATTTCTATATATTGCACTTATATTCATTAGAATTAGCTAATGTTAAAATTAATGAAGGAAAATCTTTAGCATTCATTGCTGTGTTAATAAGTAGCGTTGCTCAAATGGTTACGCTGGCTTTATCTTTGTTAATAGAAACTTCTCAGATAACTCATTGATTACTGCACGTGAACATAACATCTATCTGTCATTTGTGATTTCTGCGCATTCCATTGGCTGAAGTACAGAGGGTAAAATATTTTGCATTTTTTTCTACTTTTAGTTAACGTGTTTAAAATGGAGGGTTTGTTCGTTCTTCTGTATACACATTCGAATAATTCTCCTCATTAAATTTTCAGCAAGTTATTATATATACATAGAGTTTATTTTTATCTGTAATTTTACCGCGCAAAATTTGACGTCATCAATAGCATCACTGATGGAGCAAGTTTATATATGATTACCCCAGTGGCTTGCGATCGTGTATGATGTGCTGACAGCAGCTTCGAGGCCTCCCTCTACCGGCAGGTAAATATACAATTTGAGAGGTGGGTCCTGCCCACGTAATATAAAGGTACGTAGCTTCGCCTGGTACGTAGATACGATAACTGCAAAGCTAATTATGCGGCCATAAAAGTATTCCATGTATACCATGATAAGTCCATGGACACTTGTTGTACAATGAAAACCTGTTTTTCTTTTATGGTAGACATACATATCATAAAGCTGTCACATAAAATAGAAATATTTCAATTTAATCTCAATTCTCTTATATCACCCACAGCTTCCTCAATGTAACTTCATTACCAACTAGAAAATTAGCAGAACATGTTCAATGAATGAAAAATAAATTAGTGTTAAAATATGTACAAAGCATTTATCCAAGTCTAAACAAGAAAATATTTCTAGTTCATAGTCTTATGTGTCCATTTTCTTATGTCCTTTCTCTCTTCCCCTTACACACTCTGCATTGCAAGAACGTATGCTTGTCATAACATTACTGCTTCTAGATTGGAACCAGTATAGCGTCCCGTGTCTCTCTTTTAGTGGGTAACGGATCCTGTATCTTGGAAATATTTGATGCAGCTATTGGTTTTAAAAGATATACGGGCACCAACATCAATAGACATTTTAATTAAGCGTGAGAATGATAAAAAGTTAATATCGTATAAAACGTAAGACGTTTATGTTGCAGATAAAAGTATGTCAATTTGACGATACCTGGACACTTTTGACACATTACGCTTTGAGGGACTTGTCTGAGTGCTGGACAGTGTTGCAAAAATCCTCTATGCAGCTGCTTAAATTATATTTATATGTCTCACCAATTTAATACCGGTACGAAAGTAGCATTCAACCATGAAAAAGCGGTGGTCTGTGTTCATATCCAGGGGAAGCTGCTTGTATTAGTTACAATCGCAGCCACATTCAGTGCGCTTAAATATGCTTACTGTTCCACAAAAATTACCGCTTCTTCTACATAGAGGGCATTATGATTTCAAGATGGACTCACCAGTCAACTATGACGTCATTCTTGCTCAATCGGAGGGCGGGAAATAACGAAAATTGAACACCATGTATATAATTTTGTGAGGTACACAATTTATTATTGTTAAATAAAACATAATCAAATTTAAAGTCCTAAATAAGTGAGTGTTTCATTCTTGTTTTCTCCTATGATTTAAAAATTCTTCTTTATTACTGTGAAAGTATGATTCAATATTTTACCGCCTTTCAGTTACAATAGAAAATGAATATTTTGGCTGAAATTTTTGGGAAATATCAACACAATTTTATTCTTTAAGGAAATGTGAAATGCCTAGCTTTTTTCTTATTTTGTTCTAAATTAAGTAGTGCTGACTAAAGCAAACTTCTCTAGGTTTCTCGCCTTCGGACTTCTTTTTGTAAGACCATTTCTAGTATATGATATACCGAAAGAGTCCTAAAAGCTTAGAAGTTCTGTAGTATTGAGTTATAAAAACGATGAGACACTTACCTAACACTCGGTTTTTCATAAACTGTAAGCTTTAGGTAATAATAAATATTTGATCATAATTATCATTTAACTGTGAAAACTGAAAAAATTAACGAAATAAATCCGATTTCCTCTCTGAGTTTATAACCTTGGATCACTTTGTATCTGAAATTTCACGTGATATTCTTTAGTATAAAGAGACGTACTTATATTGGAGTTGTATCGTATATTACTACCATTGTAACCAACGAAGGATGGAGTCTTTTCTAGAAGTGGAAATATCACTGATTACAATTCAACTAGCATGCGACGGTATTCGGTTCACTTTTAGCGTAAAAGCGCTTTGGAGTGTCAGCAAAGCTAGGAATTTGCGTTATTAACCACTACCAGCTATATGGATTATTTTGAACAATGCATACCTGTTCCACAGAGACACCTTTATTGAGGTTCGACCAAGCATTTAGTACCTTACTGATTTACGTATATATGTGTCTGACGTGGAACATATTTCGTGACTTTGTGACATCTCTTTTGTATTGTGCTTTAAAAATACGTAAAACCAGAAAATTACAGAGCCTGCGCCACTAAATCAAAGTGAACTTAAGTACAATATTATCAGTTTTTTCACGCGCTTGTTTCTTATTTCCAAGGCGTTTATTGTTGTTTGTATAGCAAAGGTATAAATTTATGCGTTTTTCTGTACTTCAAGCCCTATGTATATTGTCACTTTATGGGTTAGTGGAATTAAAAGCCCAGTTTGCAGAAATTAAAATGCGCTTTATTTCGGTAGAAAGACGCTTTCTACACCCCTTACAGATTCTAAAACTGACGAGTCACACAAAGGCAGTCTTTCGTTGCTTCACCACATGCAAACAAGAAGAAAATTGGGGAAACGTAGAGTCAGACTGAAAAATTCAATGCCATAGCCGGGATTTGAACCACGGATCTTCTGGTTTCCGTCCAGCCGCACTACCATTGTGCTACTATGGCCAACGTGCCGATATGACATTAAATTGTCCAACTGACTCGTATTTTCCCGGTAAACCACTTAGGAGTTCTCATAAACACATGAGACAACTATCTTAATGACGACTTACTACATGTAAGTACTTTAAGGCCCGGGTTTTTTATAGTAAACCACTATTAGGTTAATTAATGGAATTTAATTATTCTTTCACACTGGCCGTGTGTAGGCTAAATTGTGGAAACGTAGAGCAGACTTCAAATCCCGGCTATGGCTTTGAATTTTTCAGTCTGACTCTACGTTTCCACAATTTAGCCTACACACGGCCAGTGCGAAAGAATAATAAATTTCCAAGAAGAAAATTACTTGCATTGCAGTTCAAATCACTACACAGCTGCACACACAATTAACAGTTCTCATAGCAACTTCGTTAATAAGTGCAACTAACAACTGACTGTTCCCACACTTTGTCACTTATACCCTGACGGTTACTCGAAAGCTGCCGGTTTCACGGCCTTTCATGATGGAAAGAGAAGGAACGATTTATCCAGACATCACTCTGTCTCTTTTTCTCCCCGCTGCTGTTTCTCTCTCGGCAGGCGCCTATCGCTCACCTACGCACGGGCCGGCAACAGCACAATAATGCCTCGACGACAATATTTTCCATTCAAAATAATAGTTTACATAGCAGTGATATTCAGTTACAAGTCCTTATATTTTAAGCATATTATCCTGTACTAACCAGTCGCATTTTCACTCCTGTTGGTGTTTATAATCTCTAATTGTAATGTGATAATATTCATATTTGTGCAAGTAATAAACTTCAATTTTGGTGAAAAATACTTGACAAGACTTTATGTATAAGATTTTAGAAAAAAACCTGTTGTGCCAAACTTTTATATAAAGTACTGCAACAATGAGACACATACACTACTAGAGTGGCTCACATGAGTCTTCGTTGTGTATTTGGACGCAGATGGTGGTAAAACTGTGTTACTGAGAAGGAGCGTTGAGCTTCAAACTGGTAGAGACCGTACTTCTTTCCTCTTAGCGCTTGAATACCCCAGTGAGAAGGGTGCATTAAAGAGAAGGGTGGAGTTAAAATTGTGTTGTTCTTGTGAAATGATGTTAATATGTTAACCATTGCCAACTTAACTGAGGTCAACGAGCGTGTTAGCGCATTCCCCTCACTTCGGAGTATCACCCGATGCAAAGAATATCTACCAAACTATCTAATAGGCTTATATACGAGGGTGAGATAAATAAGTCGCAAAATTGTGTAAAGGCAATAATAATTGAAGTAACTACTTGAAATTTATTTTACTTTTCGTCATAATCAGCTGGTACATTGAGACACTTATCCCTTCTCCTTATAAGTCCTGTATTTTGGTGCTGTCGCAGTCAACTAGTAACCTCTCGTCTTATGGCATTATCAGTTTCGAAGAGTCGACCACTCAAGGGACATTTTAAATAGCCAAAAAGAGAGAAATCACTAGTGACTAAGTCGGGACAGTAAAGTGGATGTTCCAACAGTTCCAAAAAGATATTCGTAACATCCCCTGAGTAACTCTTGCTAAGTAGTCTTGGGCATTGTTATTCAGGAGAATCACTCCCTTTGTCAGGAGTCCAGGTGTTATGACCCGAATGGCTTTTCAAATTTCCTGCAGAGTTGTGTAGTGTGACGTGGTATTCAGTCACAGTGAGGCTGAAATTTTTGCAGTATGACACCTTGCATGTCCCAAAACATAGTCACTATAACCTTGCGGATTGATGGAATCTCCTTGAACTTTCTTGTTGTTAGTGATAATAATGTGTAGTATATAACGCCCACGCAGGTGGTGACACTGATGATACATGAGATGAAGTTGGAGAACCGGTGGAATGAAATGGCGGGAGAAACCAGAGATCCCGGAGAAAATCTGCTTCAGGAGAGTGTTGTCCACCACAAATGTCACTTTGCGGTCGCCTGGGATCGAACCTAGGTGACAGTCGAACGGTCTAACCACTCAGTCATGGCGCGGCTATTTTAACTGATTTGGGATGTTTCCATTCCATGGAATATCTTTTTTATTCTCGTTGAAAGTGGTGAACTCAAATCATCCCAATCACGGATGCTTTGCTTTCCCTTGTTAAACTACTGGATGCAATTGAATACAGCTTTCCGGGAGAAACACTGTTAACTATACACGGGACGCAATACACTTCTATGGACAGTGATTCGTCTCTTAAAAAAAAACGCACAACCGCACGCTGTTCTGCTTCGGTACAATGCAACCCACCCGTCATTTTGCACTAGCTGCCACTGCCGGAGAGATAACCCAAACCATTCCAAACTCTGCGACGAGCATGGGCATGCTGCCACACAATGCGCGCGTAATTTGCAAATGGTATAAGGGGAACAGACATTTGCGATTTATTTGTTGACTCATCTTCACTTTGTAATATTGTTGTGTGGTGAGAAATTTCTACTAGATTCACTATCCAAACCTTACATTTCAGTTATTATAACAGAAATCTTGTAAAATCGTCAGTGTGAAAGGTAAGGAGCCTACATTATATACTAAATTAATGCTAAATTTACTAAACCTACATTATTGAAATCATAGGTAAACTGCTTTTAATGTGTATTTTACAGTTAAACTATAAAACATTACAACTATAACATTATACAAGAATGCATATTTCAAGGACTGTCTATTTGAAAGAAAAACAAACTAAGAATACGAAAAAATCTCTGACGTATTAATCAGTTTCCAATCACGACTATAATAAGGTCAAGCAGCTGAGGTTTCCTGTTAGACATAGAGTTCATAACTTTAGTTATGTTTTTTTTTTTTTTATTCTTCTATAGCGGTACTTATTGTAAAGCTATTGAAAAGTACTAGTAGAAGGCTAACAGTTTTAAATTAATTAGCTTATATTTCCAAATTCATTTAAGAGGTGTGGGCTTTCAAATAACCGTAAATAACCCATGGCGCGACAACCCATAGATGGATAATCCCTGCTAACCCAGCTACCGGCCTCACGCCCACTTATGCACGGCAGAGCTGGGCGATCATCCAACCGATACGGGGAGGAGATGTGGTCATCATCTCGGCATCGCCCAGCCGGAACGGTTTCCGTGATCAGGGCCGCTTACCTATCGTAAGCTCCTCACTTTGCTCACTATGCTGAGTGGGCACCGGTCATGTACCCGGGACTGAAAATCCGCACCCCCAGGGGTAGGATCGAAACCGGGCCGCATTCCGTGGCTGGGAACCAAGGCATGATGCTTTAGCCCACTACTCCACAGCGTAGGACAGCTAACCCTACATATACAAGTATATATAAAACATCGGTATTTCTGCTAAAATTATCACTTTTTGTACTTATGTGTTACCACCAGGTTTTACTTGGAGGGTCATTATTTGGTAATTATTTTAGCTTACAGTATATCGTACAGAAAACTTTTCGTTTCTTATCATTATTTTTAGCAATAAATACACCATTCAATCACAAATTTAAATATCTTGGAAACCAAAGCTTTAAATTATAGAGCTAGTAATTTAAAGGAACAAACCATTATATGACGGTCTCTGGAGTGTAGGTGATAACATGTCTTCGTCAAGTTCAAGCGGTCCCGAGTTAGAATCTTGGGTAGAGTGGGTTATCTGGACAAGGTATTTTCGAGGTTTTTCCTCATTCTGATAGATGAATTTCGGATATCCCTAAGCTCAGTGGAGCCTGGCCCATTTGAACATCATTTCATCAATTTCATTAATCTTTCTAAATGAAAACTTTGGGGGACGTAATATGCATGAGCAAATGCCATTAATAATTTAAATGCAGTGTTCACAAATAAATATTTAATGAAATACTTTTCATTTTTAATTACTGTTTTAAATTTTTATCAGAAGTCCCACAATAATTTACCATTACTTTATAAATACCTACATCAATATCATGCTGAAGAGGTAACAATACCTTGGAGTTCTCAAAACTGCGGGATCGGATAAACGATGTTCTTTTACTTTGTTTTCTAGACTTACATATGATAGCTGCACCACCACTAAGTTGAACAAGTACGTGTGAGATTCGCTTATTAAAATTTGTTGGATAATCCCGAAAGTGCCTTCCATTGGCTTTCAGCTGTGGAAGGAAATTGAACTGGAAATTGTGGAATGAGGAACACTTAATTGGAATCCAAAAACCGACGATACTAATACAAGAATAGTTAATCTGCTTATTGACTAATTATTCAAACATGAATATATGCAATAAACGGTTAATGTATACTATAGTTCTGTGACTCAAAGACAACCATTTAAAATGACGAGCTTTTTTATCCATTTAAAAGAAGATGTAAGTTAATATAATAATTATTTAAATCAATGGAGCTTATGTCTAATAAGCTGACGACATACATTTAAAAGCCGATTGCAGATATATATATATAAAATACAACTTAAATTAGCACCCTAGATACGTTATTTACACACGCTGAAAAACACACTAATAAAATACAGTCTCTTAAATTGACAGTGCAGTTAATAAGACAGATAAAAGAGAATTCAGTTGCAATTTACGTTAGTAAAAGATGTGGTATAACCAGCTTCTCAGCACTGAATTCTACTTTGGCTTCACAAAATTCCATCTACCTATTTGACAGGCTGAACAGCTCATTGAGTTTTCTTCAAATTACTGCAATTACAGTTATTATGTAACGTTTTACAGCGTTAAGGTAACTTGAACTTGTGGGGGCGCATTTTGAACACCTGTCTGAATACAGAATTACCAGCTACAGTAAACCTTTAAGTTGATAACAGGCAAGATTCGATCGTCATTTTCTAGTAAGAAAATAATGACTAAAAATTAGAACTACTAGGGATCAATGCTGGAATATGGCTTTAGCACTGTGTTCAATCCGGAATAATATTAATGGTAGTAATAAGATTGAGACACATAGGGGACTTGTGAATGGTCTGCAGTTCAAATCTCGTCACTAAGCTTATCCGATCACACTCAGCTTATTCCAAATTTGCTCAGCTCTTGTAATTGGGAACCATGGGGGAGATACGATAAATTACGGCCTGCGATATCTTCTTTTCCATAATTATTTTCCTAACCATTTCATTTAATGTATCATCAGTTTCTTAACACTTCTGGTAAGTGTCTCTAGTAGCAACGCATATTAAATATGGGGACCTCTGGCGACGGTGCCGGTGGTTCTAAAATAGTGAATGGCACTATTGGCTGTTCAATAAAGAATGACCATAATTTTTTACGCTAATAATTTTTCGCAGTAAAATTCAATCATATTATATTCTGTTAGCTTAATGTGAAACAAACAAGCCGTAGTAGTTTCATTGTTGGTACTCCTGGTTCCCGCCTGTGAGAACCAGGCAAGTTCAGACAAGTTCAGTATCGCCTGCCGCTGCAATGGAGGTAACATGCACTTGTAGTTGATGTTAGAGGAGGATCCGGAGATTCTTTCAAAGGTAATCACTTCTGATGAAACTTGGCTACATCATTTTGATCCTGAGAGCAAACAGCAAAACTCAGTGTAGAAATCTCCTTCATCACCAAACCCCAAAAAGCAAAAGTGGTTGCTTCTGCTGGAAAACTTATGGTCATCTCAGTATTATATATTCATGGAATGGTTTATCGGCATGTTGTACCTTCACACACATCAGTAACTGGAGAATACTACAGGGATGTCCTGAAAACGTTGCAAGTCCAGATCAGGCGCAAAAGACTACATTTCCGTGAGGCAGACTGGATGCTGCACCACGATAGTGGGCGGCTGCATATTGTCAATGTTGTTGCTGAGTATCTTGCAAAAATAAACGTGAAGTGCATACCCCACCCTCCCTATAGTCCGAATTTAGCCCCATGTGTCTTTTTCTATTCCCTAACTTGAAGAAACGCCTTCGTGGAAGGCATTATCTATCATCAGAAACAGTGGTGAAGGCTGCGGAGGCGATTTTTAAGGATCTCTCAAAAATGGTTTCCAGCATGTTTTTGAAGCCTGGCAGAAACGCTGGGAAAAGTGCATGGCATTTATGGGAGACCATTTTGGGAAGACCCATCAAAATTATGAGGATGAGTGAAGTTACGTTGTCAAAAAAAAAAAATCTTCATTCTTTATTGAACAGCCCCCGAATATCCAGAATATCAAAAGATGAGGACTTGGTGATATCTTATTAGGTATATACTTCCGGTTTCATATATTCAGTGTTATTCAACACAATTAGTTCAATTACGGCTACCTTAACTTTGTGAACAATCAGGATTATTCTCTTTGGCATCATAAGCGAAAATGTGATTCAGGAATTTTATCTTCTAGGTATAATGAATAGACATATCAAATACTTTTGGTCAGGATGAGAACTTAAAGATATTAAATGAAGAAATGAAAGTATCGAAAAGAGATAACCATTGCTGTTTATTGAAGAAATGTATCAAATGCAGATGCATAAATTTATTGGGAATAACTGGAAGTCGTTATATTAGAAAGCATTGAACACATATACACTTCTTTGAAGTATAGAACAACATAGTATATTCCTTCATACGTACATACCTTCACATATATACTACCATTAGCAACATTCATGACACGCACTCTTATTTACTCCCAATATACTTTCACCGATCCCATTGCTGTGTTGGAGTCGCTGCAAAGCCAGAGCTGTGAGCGTGGGCAGGAAAGAAAGAAACAGACAATGGCGCACAGAGCCGGACGCTTGCTGAGAGAGAGAAAGAAACAGAGAACGAGACAGAGAGAAGTCTAGAATGTTCCGCTTTTCTGATGCCATCGCGATTGTTGTCGAATGATCTACTGCATTGTAGAAGAATGACTGGGAAGTATAAATAGCGTAAAATTGTGAGAAGTAGTCAGTTGTGCAGTTTTGTTTAACTTTACAATAAAAATAATAGGGTATCTAATCCTAGTTTATATTTTTATTTTCAATATTTTGAAGGGCCGCAGTATTTTGACTGTGCAAAGGTAGCATAATCATTAGTCTTTTAATTGTGTGAGTTGTGTGGACATTTGAACTGTACCGCAGTGATTCTTTTGTTTGTTTACGTGGTGGAGTGAACGATACGACCTTGAACACTGCTGTTTGTCAATGTCACGTCTTCTTGCTGCTGCAAGGGTTGCACAAATCTTCTGTTTATTGCAATAAGGCTCGTTTTAAATTGCTGCAAAAAAGACTTTTAATTCCACTAACCCAAGAAGTCACTATATACTTCCTTCTTGGTTGTATTGTTTAATTTACGTCTCAATAAATTCAACCCCTGGTGTTCCGTGTATTGATAACCTTCTGCTCTCATATGTCCCTTGTTCTAGTTTCTCTAATCTTGTTTATTCCTATTCATGCTTAACCATTTATATCTGAATTTCCCCCAATAATCCCCTCCAAATTATTCTGTACTTTTTCAGATATTTTCCTATTACCCTTCTTCCCTCCATAAAATACTTCCACTTTGATGCCAAATTTATCTGCTGCAATACAGGATATCATGCGAGTCTATATGCTCTTCTTCATACTTTAACTTATACACTTTAATATACACTACCTTCCCGGTTGCATTATTTAATTTACGTCTCAATAAATGCAACCTCTGGTTTTCCGTGTATTGATGACCTTTTGCTCTCTTATGTCCCTTGCTCCAGTTTCTCTAATCTTGTTTATTCCTAATCATGCTTAGCCATGAATTTCCCCAATAATCTCCTATTTTCCTCCAAATTGTTCGCTCCTTTTACACACATTTTTCTAGTACCGTTTCCTCTCTCCCTACAACTTGAGGCGGTCAGGCTCTGATGTAACCCGGCTGAGATCTCCCTTATCTCAGCACCTCATATTTAGAGAGCGGTGATGGAGAGGGGTCACAGGTGGGGAGATTTTTGGTACAGGCTGGGTTTTTCTCCGGGCGCTTGTAATGAGGACTCTTGCAGGTGCTCAGGGTTCAGGGTTCAAGGCGTGGGTACTTCCTGGCGTGATTGTGGTATTGGAGAAAAACTATCTGCATTTGTCCATTCTCAATTTATTATCACCTGCAACACTAGCTCGACTCGCCACCAATTGTAAGCCGCTATCTGGTTGTTTCTCTTACTGCGCGCGTCTACGTGTGGTTACAGGTTCGCATTCACGACGCTGACTGGTTCACTCAGCGGTGTCTCGTAACTTAATGCACGCGGTTTATCCGCAGTATCGCATAACTTAGTATACGCGTGGTTCACTCCTTCGAGCCTTGCAACTTAGTAACCGCGGGTTACTCCGCGGTGTCTGGTAACTGAGTGTTACGTGGGTCTCTCCCCGGGGTCCAGTAACTGAGTGATACGTGGTTTACTCCATCGGTGTCTAGTAACTGAGTGATACGTGGTTTACTCCATCGGTGTCTAGTAACTGAGTGATACTTGGTTTACTCCATCGGTGTCTAGTAACTGAGTGATACGTGGCTTATTCCATCGGTGTCTAGTAACTGAGTGATACGTGGTTTACTCCATCGGTGTCTAGTAACTGAGTGATACGTGGTTTACTCCATCGGTGTCTAGTAACTGAGTGATACGTGGCTTATTCCATCGGTGTCTAGTAACTGAGTGATATGTGGTTTACTCCATCGGTGACTAGTAACTGAGTGATTACACCAGGATGATCTAAGTTCTGCCATAGCTAAAACTACCCCTATTATCGCAAGGTTTTCAATTTTGGGGACGTCACGTGGATGCATTACTAGTGAGTGATTGGATAGTTCATAATTTTGCTTCCCTCTATTTTTGAAATATTAGGTGTGCGCATGACGGAGAAATGCTACAAACTTTCCTAGGCTTGCAGTCTAATTTATGCGCAAGCACGTCCCGAAAGGAGCACTCAGGAATGCCTATAATCCCTCAGAAATCAGTACAAGACACGTACTTTTAAAGATTCAATGAAACCTGGACGCGACAGAGCCGCACCTATGCTAGCCTTAGGGCACATTTGCCTCAGTTCGCTTTTGTTACCAGACAAAGGAGGCGGCATACCTTAGCCAGATGTGTTTCCCAACTTGCAAAATCTAGCTATACGCTGTCGATATGTTCATTCAGATAAACGTTTATATCATTGCAATATAAAACTACTCCCAATTACAATCACACTTCTTACTATACGTCTGACATCCTACATAATTAATTATCCTATGTTCCTGACCAAGGGGAACGGTCACAAACTGTTCCGCTGTTGTTGCCAAATTTGTCCTCTCCATAACTGCTTGATTGCAATACAGGATATCCTGCGAGTCTGTATACTTTTCTCCACAAATTGGGCATTTCCCTTTATTATTATAATGCCTACTACCTTTCAATCTTCCTCACCTCTCTTCACACAAGCTAATCTTTTTCACCCTGATTTGTTACACACATCTATGTACTCTTTCCTCCCCCACAGTTTTCTGCATATACTCAACGAGCTTTTCTTCCTGCTACTAGCAAAAGTAACTTTACTATCAATATTTTACTGTCTTAATTCTACTTATTTCCAGAAGCCCTTATTACAATATTCCTCATTTCTCTATATATTTTCCATACTTATCTGTTCCATAAGATACCTTACTTTTTGCTCCCAAGTTTACTTCTAAAGTAAGTGAATATGCTACAAAGCTAATGATGGCGGAGAAAGCAAACTCAAACTAATTATAAGTTTGAGAATTGGAAAATTGGTTCGTTATAGAATCACGCTTTCTTGGAAGGGGTTATTTACAGTCACTGTGACATTTAGCTTTTGCGTGGGTAGAAATTTATATATAACTGGGTATTTCTTCCTCTCGAAAATAAATGCATAGTGGTAATTAATATAACTACGCACAGACTTGAATTTTCTTTTTCCTGAAAACAAATTCCAGATCACATTCAATATAGAATACTTACAATTATGATTCACATCTATTTATTGGTAATTTGTGGAATATATTATATATTCAAAGATGGAAAGTTTACTCAGTGTAATCAATCACGATAGAAGCTTATATCAGTACCAATGCATCTTAATTAACGGCACCGAAATTATGTAGACTTCGGATGGATAATAACATGTCTAGAAGTATGTATCTGGTTAAGAAAGTATAGTGTTAAATTCTGAAAATGGATGATATATGGCCCAGTAAGCGAAAAGTTAAAATTATTAATGAGAAACAAATGAGTAATAAGGTCCACCCAGTGGCGGAAATGTTACATATTTCCTTTCTTCGACATTGAGCGTTGAATTATACTTAAATTTTCAGTCCTACAGTCGAGATCCGAACCAGAAATCATGGTCTTAAAAGACTAAAGCAAATACTACTATGTCAATGTTACAGAGTTTGCACGGATCGTCATTCGCCTCACAGCCTGCTTCTGAACATTGTTCCTTTCTTTTCTTTGAGAAGTATGTACTTTCATTTTGCTCATTTCAGTTTCGGTATCATAATTTATTTCTTCCATATTCTTTCATATTTATTTCAAAATCGCCATCTTCTTCTTGTTTTAATTTTACTTATTTCACTTACCTGATTTCCTGAAAATAGTAAAAGGTCCTCGCGCTGAAGTGTCTGTCTGTATGTGTGTTTGTGTGTGTGTTTGTGTGTGTGTGTGTGTGTGTGTGTGTGTGTGTGTGTGTGGGTGGGTGGGTGGGTGGGTGGGTGGGTAGGTGTATGTATGTGTGTATGTGTGAACACCATAATTAAAAAAAAACAGAAAAACAAACGGGAAGTCCGTTAATCCCTATTTGTATTTAAATTTACAATAGAAAAAGAAATGTTCAAGAACATCCCCCCTTCTTCATCCTAGACCTTCTCTTACCTAAAATATTTTTCAAAAACTGTTTCTTCTCAAACTTAATTGAAGATTTAATGTGAAATACCATATGCTTAGGATTTCTTCATAACAAAAGAAACAATTTCTTCATTTCACATAAGGATGATTTTCTGGGAAATTCTCCGAATGCTCTACATTCCGTATGACTTTTATGTACCCCGGAAACATTAAGAGACAGTCACAATTTTACTCCAGAAAACATTTAATCTCCTTAAATCATATAATTTATGGGTGATATATGTTTTTGTGGAATGAATCATTTTCAAGAAATTCCTTGTTATTTGTTTGAAATTTCCAGTAATTAATAGGAGCTAAAAATGCATCACTCAGTTTTGCAACCATATTTTAAGAAATAGCTGAACATTGTAGATGAAAAATTGTCCAAGCTGATCCATTTCATTACATTAAATAACTGAATAAACGATTGCCTGGTTTCTTCATATAATTTATTTTTGGAAGCTCTGAAACAGCGTAAATGTTCAATAATAAACTCATTGGTTAAAACATTTTAGAAACTTTCATGGTATTAGTTTTGTTTTTCATTCAATAAGAGACATTTTCCCATTACATTTCATTTGGTGAGGCGAAGCTACACTCGCATTTTTCCTCTGTTCTTTAACTACCTTTTAGTAGAACAATATGACACTATCATCACAGCAGTTTGGATAAAGGGGCACGATTCCTTTCTCGATAGCTGATGATGGATGGTCTACTTTTGACAGGGAATCTTTGGAAGCTGACACCTTAATCTCTCTTATTCAAAAGGCCGGTGGCTACCTCCTTGAACAGCATCTTCTGAAACCTCCCCGCTTTAATCTATTCTAAATTAGGTATGCGGAGATCAAAATAAAATTTTAACACTAGGGTGTAAATGCAGATCCATTTACCCCTAATGGACTTTGTATATATAAAATGGCCAGAGAAGTTCAGACCTTTTGAGAGCTCTTACTTCTTGAAATGCTTTACTCACAAAAGGATGATGCCCCTCAGTTTTCTACGCACAAACGCCAAAGCATGTCATTTTGATCGAGTAATACGCTATATGTGGCTTATGCTGTTCTCATTCCTTTTATTTATTTATAATTTAGCCACAAGATTAATACAACAGTAAACATAAAGCCTTAATGAAGAGGTTGTCCATGGCTCTACATGTTTAGCAAACGACTACTAACAATTAAGTTTCTGAGCTCCAACGCAAGTTAATGGGCTACAAATGCTTTAAGAAGAGTTTATTTTCAAATTCTTTTAAACAAAAAATCCTCGCATAAATATCTTGAATAAAAATAGAATAGCAAAAGAGATCCAAAATTTCATGACATTTTCATTCGAAAACTGAAGATCGACAGAACATTAAGACTGAACAAGTCTGAAACATTTCCAACTACTAGTAACAAATATTTTGAAAACGGTTTCTCCGCACACGTTATACGGAATATATTCTCTCTTTTAAGGAATTCCACAGAAATTTTGCAGTGCATTTTCGAGTATGGTTCACATAAATACTCATAATAAATCTTTTTTCAAATAAGAGGACCTCACAGGTTCTTACCATAAAATTTAGTATATGTATTTTATTTGCTCTGCATTAAATATATGGTAGTTTAATAAAATTCATTTGAGTCACTTTTTCAAAAATCAAACATTTCGAAACACTTTCCTTGTTTTGGGTAACGGCGAGCGTGCACACCCACACATACCCCACTTTGACTTTAGGTTTTCTTAAGTATATATTCACAGCAAATATTCGTGACAGTTTTTATGCTGAAAAGCCGTACCTTCTCTCCTTACTATATAAATGGTAAAGAAAGTAAAAATAAATATATGTATATCCCAGAATGAGATTGGACTACAGAAACTGCAAGTTACAACGCTACAAAGAATCCCATGGACGCGGTGAATAATGGTTTTTGCAGAATCGTTTCAAAGACCCATGCAGAAGATGACTTCCACATCTATTTTACAACGTCCTACATTCAACAGTTATAATTTTCAGCTTTGACATAGAAAGAGAATACAATGAAAGGATATGTTCAATAGCTTACAGAACATTTGAAATTATCTCAGATAGGAAGTTGTGGGAACAACCAGAATACAATTTTGTGAAATAATAGAATATCTTAATAAAAATAATTTATCTGGCTGTAATGTATGGCAAATTCTGTGGAAAAATTAGGGTCAGACCATAAATTAAATATACACCTTAATATAATCTCAATATTTTTTGTGTAATTTTACGTCCTTCAACGTTAAGTCATATCGGTCACATATATCACATGTCGGGTAGCTCTAAGCTCCATGGACCCCGGACTCATTTGAGCATCATTTCACCCATTTCATTCACCGTCCGATATGACTTAACGTTGGACGACGTAAAATTACACAAAAAATATTGAGATTAGATTAAGGTGTATATTTAATTTATGGTCTGACCCTAATTCTTCCACAGAATTTGCCATACATTACAGCCAGATAAATAATTTTTATTAAGATATTCCATTATTTCACAAAATTGCATTCTGGTTGTTCCCACAACTTCCTATCTGAGATAATTTCAAATGTTCTGTAAGGTAATAAAAGTTGTTCAAGGATAATTGTGTATTTATGTGTTTTTAAACTTAACATACATGTTATTGCATTTCTGTAATTTTATCCAGCCGAGTAGTTGTAAGAATACCCTAAAGTGTTTAACATAGAAATTTGTGATATTTCCTCTACGTTAAATTAAATAAATTCCATTAAATTCATCGTGATATTTTGATGCGACGTTTATGGCCCAGGCTTAACGGGAAGTTATTGCTGGATAGTTGGAGAGATCAGTAATAAATATTTTTTTCCAGTTCAATTGAAATTATTATACATTTACATACGAATTACTACACTGAGTTGTTGGTTACCCTTGGTCCCAGTAGACTTAAACTCTGAGGTTATCGAGCTAATGAGTCCCTATTGGCAACTTGTCTAAAATAATTTCACCTGCATTTTCGTCATATTTACTTATCTTCCTCAACCATTTGGCTCTTACTTTGCCCAAGAAGGTTCCGAATTTCAATTCAAATTTTCCGAGGTTTTACATTCATTAACTTCATTGCTTGAATTCCTTTTGGTAGCCCTGCCCATACTTTTTTACTTACCATCTCCCTAAGGAACCTAGTTTCCTCACATTCTAAAAGCAAATGCAATTCTTTATCCCTTTGGTGACACAATGGGCATTTCTCCAAATCCCTCCCTCTTTCTAAACACTTCAGTTTCACCACCCCTGTTCTGGTCTATGCAAAACCTTCTCTTGCTGCTTTATCAAAAATATCAATGTACTTTCCCCTGTTCCACATCACTTTCATTTCTCTACAGATTTCCAGTGAGCTTTTCAAGTTGAAGCTTCCTTGCCTTTCAATATCTTCCGTTCTTAACATAAATTCTTTCCAAAATCCACTTTGCAATAGTTCCCGGTTTCCCACATGGCAAAACACAATTTCCTTTGTCATTTAGCCATAAATATTTCTGATTTAGACTTTCCTGTATTATCAAGTACTGAAGCAGAATGTTCTGCTCATTTAAACTCCTAATTCTTGCCCAATATTTTAAGAACTTTCCACCATTATCCCTCTAGTTCCCACTTCACAATTCTGCTTGCGCAAATTCACTTGGTGAAGCTCATGTTAAGCCCAAAACTTGTTTGCAAAAGTTCATATGTATCACATCCATACTTGCACACCCCTTCCTCCAAACCCCATATCTCATTCCCATACGGTATTTCTGCTTCTACCTGTTGTGTAAATTCTCTGCAGCTGTTTTATTTGCATTCCTGATAATTTATCTAGGCATACTTTAACAGCTTTTAATGTAATTTTTCCTTTTGCCATTGGCATTCTCTTCTGCTTTTTCCAACCCCCCTCCACTTCTTAATCGTACTCTTAGATAATTAAATGTATTGAGCACTTCATTTTCTCCTCCTTTGCAGTAACATTTCTCATATTTTCTGAACTTGTTGCCTTTCTTAACCACCATAATTTTGGTTCGTTTGAGAGATAAAGAAACATAACAAGGGGATATAGTGCTTTCCCTGAGCGTAAGCACCTGAAGCGTTATCTGCATTTTTTCTCGTCCCGTATCCTGTATTCTATAGAATTATCTGTTGAAATGTCCAGTGACGTAGTAAAACAGCGTTTTCTACAGTTAGCGGATTAGTTAGTACAATTTTGTTAATGTTCTCCGAGGAACCTTTTGACGACTAATGTAAGTTGAAGTTGAGTTCAGGCCCTGTAAAAACTCGTTTGGAAAAGGAGGATACGTCGTATTTACACTGCTACATCGTCAATAAGGTGAAATAAAAGCAAAACTGAAGAAAACCCCAATATTCATTATATTATAAAGGAAATAGAACGACGCTTTTAGCCTTCTTGAGTAATTCCAGGGTTCATACGAAGTGCCTGTTAACTGCACTTTGTCCGTCTCTTCCTCTGTCCAAAGTCTCTTCCTCCGAAAAATATTGCGCTCGCTCCAATACAGAGTTCAAATGCTGCATTTATGAATTAGAGGAAATGTTAACGAACTTTCAGTATTATTGAGGGGAATTTAAATGAAAGTTCTGACAATATTCTGTTGTAACTTATATAACCAGAAGCACAGAAATAAAATGTTATAAATAAGAGTTTCAACACAATGTCGTGAATATAGGAAAATAAAAATTTGATTTCCAAATCAGTAGGAAATGATGGATAGTTTACATCGAAGGCCTCCTGCACATTTAACGGCTCACCGTTGCACGACGAAATTAAAATTACAGAGCAATAAAATCAATATTAGTCGAGAATATTTAATATGGTTGATATCGCAGAAATTCTACAGCAGTTAAAATAATCAGAGATTTGAAGTTGTAGCTCAGAATTTGAAAACAAAACTGGTGCTAGAGGCTTTGAAATATTGCTAACCTAAGGAAATGCGGCAATATATTGTATACTTAAGTCAATATAACCGGATGAGGAAAATAAAATAAAATAATATTATATAACATTTAGTAATAATTAATTCGTTTACCACCAAAAGCAAAGAACAAATATATAAGGATCTAGAGCACTGGACAAAGCTCTGTTAATGCATTTGTAACATGCTGTGTAGCTTACTTGTTTGTCTTCTCCTGTTTCCTGCAAGTGTTATTATCTGTATCCAAGCCATATAGTACATTTTACATTTATTTCATTGACATTAACAACAAAACATATTCCAATATCTTAACCGTTTAGTCAAAACAAACGTATTCAGTTTATAAAACGTACAGTGCAAGGTTAATAACATTAAACTTATAAAATATTAGGCATAAGGAACATATACCGTAGGTTCATCCAAAAATCTGTAGCAGAATTACCACAAGTGGTCCATAATGCTTTCCGGCATCAACCCTGGGAGGATCGGTTGAAAGGGAGAACCCTTGGAAGGCCAAATGCATAACTATTAACTATTACTGATGAGCAAACTCCTTTGCGTTAGCCTCTTTCCACTCACGATTTCCCAGAACAAACCAGTGTGGAAAAAGTGACTAGATCTTTCAGTGTGCTGGAATCACGAGCCGCAGGACTACTTTTAAGTATCATAATCATACAGAGGGAATGCCAGCGCTTTTAAACCTACTCAAAAACAGTTGATCTGGGCTGGATCTGAACCCGCGACTTTGGGGTCAGAGGCCAGCATCTAACCAACTGAGCAACTGGTACGCCTAGGTTTCCTTGAGTAACACGCTGAACACCAGAGGGAAATCTTCCCAGAAAGTAAAGTCAACGTTCTGCCGCAATACACTGATTCCGTCATCAGGTGCTTGAAACCTGAAACAAAGGTAAACAATATACTTAGTTATAAACCGTTAATATAAATATAAATAAAATTAATCATATTGGGAAATTTAAGGTAGAAGAGCGGCAACCCCAATGTTGACTTACTGACTCAGGGAAACCACGAAAATTAAAACTGCGAAAATTAAACAATGGTCAGAGAGTTTGGTGTTACGGGAATCGAACTGGACACCTAACTTAAGACTTTAAGTTCTACCGAGAAGCCATCTCGGTCAGTTTTAAGGTATTAACATTTTAATTACCTGCAACTGGGCAAAAGAACTTCAAAATTGAGTGCCATGAAATTCATTTTGTTTTGTTTTGTTTTGGTATCTCAGATGTGTACACACCCAAGAATTACCCAAGCTTTCTCAATATATAATTATCTATTTTTAATGTTCTTTATGTGGTGTTCTTAAAGTAACATTTAAATCCCTTAATAACAAAATGTTATTGAAGCTAGGAGTGTAAAGTGAAGATAGGTGTAAAGTGTTCTTACTCTGCAAGTCGGATTGCTTTACAAGTTACAAATCAACCAGCCATTAACTTGATCTAATGTGTCTGGTAGCAAGTAGCCTGGAATGTGACGAACCTCTGCTACAGAAAGCTCGAGCTCTCACTCAAACGTTCTAACAGGAAGCAATTCCGCGAGCAAGAAGGACGGCGGAGATTTCGTTCCATTGATTGGCCGGAGAAAGGAATTTGAGGGTTCTTCAAATCTAATGTCGCCGTTTCAAGGAGCAGAGGCCACTCACAAGTTCCGGATGAAAGAATAACCCTAACAAACTTCTCTTTCGGCTACTTCTAAGATACATTTACAGTGAAAGGCTGGAGCGGAATTCCTTTGGCTTCCCTTCGCTCATGGGATCGTAAGACTCAACGAGGGTGCTAATGCAATGCAATAGCACGTGCAGTGAATTCCGTGTGTATTGTCCCGCCTTAGCGGCATGTTAGCTAAGACCACGAGAAAATATTACATTTATCAAGGATAATGAAACACCGTACATAGTTTTATGTCGTTAAATGGGTTCAGCAATAAAAAAATCCAGTATTTCCATTTTGTAATGATTGTTTTGGTTTAGGCCCCAAAAATTGTAGAATTTGTTTAAATACGTGGTTTAAAAATCGATTTAGACATGTTAAAATGAGTAAGAAAGGAAATTGTTAAAGTTCTGTAGGTCATGAGATGACGCAACATGTAAATGAAATGATGTGAATGTTTTATGATTTGTAGTTTTAAAAATGAGGTAATGTATTGTCTGACGAGGACCAGTTAAAATGAAGTTTGATTGGTAGTGATGTAAACGAGAGGATAGTAAAATCAATAATTTTGGTAAAACTGCTAGGAAAGAAAGTGTCGTTCGATTCCGTAACGTCGAAGACAACAGACGTGCTTTGGATTGTGGAATGTCGAAGTGAACTGGGTAAAATATTAAAATTAGTTAAGAAATAACATTCTTATGTAAACTGTTGTATAAAAACGGCTTAGAGTATCGCAATTAAATAAAAGTTTGGATGTTTATAAATGAAGTAAAATTTACTTATTTCCGGGATTATTTAACAAAATGATTTCTTCGCTTGCGACCACGCCTGAGAAAAGCGTTCTCATGTAACGACTAAAGCAGCACAGGAGATACTGATTGTCAGATTGGTCCAAGAAGAATTAGCAATCCGCGGCTTTATCATATTCTTCCCGGTTGGCTGAATACAACCCACAACCCCAGTTACAACGCGGGACGAGATCAGGTGAGAATAATCTCGTAAAACATGACCGCCGCAGACTACGAGATCATCATTCCATCATCAGCACCTTAAATACCGCTGAAATTT
>CM060952.1:148320737-148407094 GCA_030765055.1 Mantis religiosa | reverse complement strand
CTCTTTCCTTCTTTCTTTCTTTCTTTCTTTCTTTCTTTCTTTCTTTCTTTCTTTCTTTCTTTCTTTCTTTCTTTCTTTCTTACTCTCTCTCCCTCCCTCCCTCCCTCCTTCCTTCCTTCCTTCCTTCCTTCCTTCTTTCCTTCCTTCTTTGCTTCCTTCTTTCCTTCCTTCCTTCTTTCCTTCCTTCCTTCCTTCCTTCCTTCCTTCTTTCCTTCCTTCTTTCTTTCCTTCCTTCTTTCTTTCCCACCTTCTTTCTTTCCCTCCTTCTTTCTTTCCTCCTTCTTTCTTTCCTTCCTTCTTTCTTTCCCACCTTCTTTCTTTCCCTCCTTCTTTCTTTGCCTCCTTCTTTCTTTCCCTCCTTCTTTCTTTCCCTCCTTCTTTCTTCCCTCCTTCTTTCTTTCCCTCCTTCTTTCTTTCCCTCCTTCTTTCTTTCCCTCCTTCTTTCTTTCCCTCCTTCTTTCTTTCCTTCCTTCTTTCTTTCCTTCCTTCTTTCTTTCCTTCCTTCTTTCTTTCCTTCCTTCTTTCTTTCCTTCTTTCTTTCTTTCTTTCTTTCTTTCTTTCTTTCTTTCTTTCTTTCTTTCTTTCTTTTCTTTCTTTCTTTCTTTCCTTCTTTCTTTCTTTCCTTCCTTCTTTCTTTCCTTCTTTCTCTCCTTCTTTGTCGTTCTTTCCTTCTTTCTCTCTTTCTCTCCTTCTCGCTTTCTTTCTATCTTTCTTTCCCTCTTTCTCTCTTTCTTTCCATTTCTTTCTTTCCCTCTTTCTCTTTCTCTCTTTCTTTCATTTTTCTATCTTTCTTTCATTTCTTCTTTCTTTCTTTCTTTCTTTCTTTTTTCTGTCTTTCTTTCTTTCCTTTTGCTTGTTCACGAAGACACTGCAACTAGCAAGTGCTCTTTGAAGAAGTGACTCCTAGTACTCTAATTAATTCCCCACACTTCAGCTTCTTATATACACCCTTTTTTTTAGGCAGGCCCCTCCCCGCCTTCCCGGTGGCGATCATCCGTCATTCATCGGCATGCATTCTACATCGCCTGCCGCATGCTGTTAATACTAACATGCAGGGATGCGGGGTTAGGTGTGAGAGATTAGTTGTGTTATTTGGCAGATCTCGCAATAAGCACTCTGGATAGTGTTGAGGACGATGTGCACAGCATGTGTCATGCTGAGTCAGGCGTGGTGTAAAAGGCCAGTGTGGCAAACATGGCGAAGCGCCCTGAGTGCCAGACTGAGGGGTCGTGATGTGAGTTGGTTGTTACTGAATTGTGTCGTGCAGTGGTATGCGTGCAGGTAGTGCGTATTGCGGTGCATGCTGGTCCATGCGTTGTGGAGGGTTAGTGGTTGGGTTAGTGTGGGCATGTTAATGATGGTATGTTAGTAATTGTG
This sequence comes from Mantis religiosa, assembly GCA_030765055.1. Lineage (NCBI taxonomy): Eukaryota > Metazoa > Arthropoda > Insecta > Mantodea > Mantidae > Mantis > Mantis religiosa. The sequence goes on along the minus strand of CM060952.1, from coordinate 148,405,717 downwards.
AGGTTATGCGTTAGTAGGTGGTTAGTCATGCAAATATAGTAGTGGCTTGTAATGCTCAGGGAATTCGGTGGGTAGGTGCTGTTGTGGTTGTGCTAGGTGTTAGATGGGGATGAGTTGGTCGATGTAATCTTGGATATCCTGTTCGCTGATGTGATTGTCTGAGTGTCTGTGGAAGAGATAAAGGGGGCGTTTGTGTTTGTTTGCAAGTGGGTCGTAATTGCCTATTATTTCTATGAGCGGGTTTGTATGGTGTTCAGCGTTTTTGTAAAGCTCAAAGGCGAGTTTGCGGATAAATTCGTTGAGGGTGTGCATTCTGAGTTCTGTATGTAAGGGTGTTGCTGGGGTGGTCCGCGGAAGTTTGCAGATTAGCCGTAGGATTTTATTTTGGAATACTTGAAGTCTTTTTATGTGCGAGACGGCCGCGAAGCCCCAAACCGGGGCGGCGTAAGTGAGGGGTGGTCGGAGGAGGGTTTTGTAAACCACGAGGGCATTTTCGATGGGTAGATGACTGGAGTAATTAAGTAGTGGGTAGAGTTCCCTTAAACGGCCGTAGGCTTTTCCTCTGATCTTGTGAGTGTGTTCGCGCCAGCTGAGGCCTCTGTCCATGGTGATGCATAGGTATTTAACTGCGGGTGACCAGGTTATGTTAGTGCCGAAGAGTTGTAGGGGAGGGAGGTTTTGCCTTCGGTGAGTCGTACGTTTTGTAAATATGATCGCTTGGCATTTGGTGGGGTTCGGCTTGATTCGCCAGTCAGTGAGCCAGGGTACGAGCTGGTCGATGTAGCTTTGTAGGCGTTTATGAATAAGTTTTGGCGACCAGGATTGAGCCATGATGGCTGTGTCATCTGCATAAACGAATGTTTTGACGGAATCTGGCATAGGAATGTCGTTGATGTAAATGTTAAAGAGTAGGGATCCTAGGATGCTACCCTGGGGTACGCCGGCGCGGATTGTTCGAAGGCTGGAGTGAATTCCGTTTACTGATGATCTAAAGGAACGTGCTGTGAGGTAGTTAGCGGTCAGTTTGATTGCGGAGTCCGGGAAGTTGTAGGATATCATTTTGCTCAGAAGTCCATCGTGCCAGACTTTATCAAAGGCTCGTTCTAAGACAAGAAAAAGTGCTCCGGTGGATTTGTTAATGTTGTAGCCGTGGGTAATATGTTCGGTGACCCTGATTAGTTGAAGTGTGGAGGAGTGGTGTGTTCTGAAGCCGAACTATTCGTTGCGGAGTAGCCCTGTACGTTTGACATGCGCGTTTAAACGTTTCAGTATAATTTTCTCAAAAAGTTTGCTCAGTGAGTTCAGAAGACTGATGGGTCTGTAATTGTTAGGGTTGTTAGGTGGTTTGTGCGGTTTGGGGAAGTGTAGCACATTGGCGGTTTTCCAGGCAGTTGGGAAGATTCCCTGTTCCAGGCAGTAATTAAAAATCAGCGCTAGGTATTTGAGTAGCTTCAGGGGAAGATGCTTGAGGGCTATGTTGGGTATTTGGTCAGGGCCAGGTGCTTTCCTGTTTGGAAGGTGGCGGATTAGCCATGCAATTTCGGAGTGGGATGTCCGCCTCATCCTGTTGTGGGTGCGACGAACGTGAACTTCTCGCGTGATTTGAAGGGTTTCGCGGATAAAACGTGCGGATGAGGGCTGGTCGTTTGGGGTCAGAGTGTGTTCTAAGGCGTCTGCGAGTGCTTCTGCTTTGTCAAGATCGGTTTCGGCTAATCTGTTGGTGGTCCGGAGCGGTGGGATTTCGATGGGTTTTTTGGTTAGATAACGGGTTATCCGCCAGATATCGCCTCTGTTTGGGTCTATGTCGGCCAGTTTATTGTTCCATTGATCGTTAAGTATTTGGGTTGTGCGTTGTCTGATTTGGGCGTTAAGTTCCATAAGTCGTCTGTGATGAGTTGGATGGCGGGTTTGTTGCCAGAGTCGCCTGGTTCTGTTGCGCCCTGTGGTGAGGTCTTTAACGTCGGGCGGTTAGTGTCTGCGTCCTGGGTTGGGAGTGACGAAGGGAGTGGAGGAGGAGATAGCCTGGGAGATAGTGATGTGAATGTGTTCGATGGCGGTGTTGAGGTCTGCCGGGGAGTTATGGGCTGTTTCTGTAAGGTGAAGGTCAATGTAATGCGTGAAATTGTCCCAGTTAGTTTTGTTGAAGTTATAACGAGGAGGGCGCTGGGTTTGGGATGTAGCTGCATCGATGGTGGCTAGAACTGGTAGGTGATCGGAAGAGAGGTCATTGATGGTAGAGAGCTGGATGGGGTGATTCACGTTTTGGGTGATGGCGATGTCTAGAATGTCCGGTGAGTACCTGTGTTGCCAAGGGATGTGTGTAGGCTGGGTGGGGGCATGTATGATGTAATTGGACTGAAGTTCATGGGCTGCTAGCTTAAGGCCTGGTCTGTTTGTGTGTGCAGTTCCAATTGCTGTGTTTGGCGTTAAGATCCCCGATGATTATGACTTTATGGGCTGTGTGGAGGAGCGTGTCTATGTCGTTGGTGGAGAGGTCATCTGGAGGGTTGTAGGCTGAGATGGTGGTTGTGTCGGTGTTGGCAATTCTGATAGTGACAGCTATGGCTTCAAGTCTTTGCAGTTGGGGTATGTGGGTTTGGTGTTGTGCTATGTGGTTTCCTATAAGAATGGCGACGCCCCCTCCTCTGTGATTTCTGTCGGCCCGGTAGATCTTGTAGCCGGGAATGTGTAATCTGTCGGTTGAGTCTAGGTGTCTTTCAGTAAGGGCTACAATGGGATATGAGCTGGTATGGAGGAAGTGCCTTAGTTCTGTTTTTCGTTGGCGGATTCCATTAGCACTCCAAGTTAAAATCCTTGTCCTTTGATTAGCCATGGTTGTCTACAAATAACAGGAAAAATGGTTCGAAGAAATCATAGTTCGCTGCAAGGGCATTGGGCAGGTCTGAGGCTTGCTCAATAAGCACTTGGCCTACTGTAGTGGCAATAGTGGAGAGAGTTTCAGTGCTAAGCCTAAGGTCCTGCAATTTGTGCATAATGGCGTCCCTGCGACGTATTTTTTCCATTTCAGCAAGTTTGGGTCGTGGTTGGGATGGGTGCTGTGGCTGTGAGGGGGGCTCTGCTAGAGTTGCCTTGTGTAGGTACGTGTTCTTGGGGAGGGTCATTTGGCCTGTTAGGGCGGTTATATTGTCTTGGGCGCCCTCGAGGGCCGACTGTGCGCCACTCGGGGTTAGGGGGATTTGGATGTGTTTGTGAGGAGATGTGGGGTAGCGCAGGCGGTGCTGAGGCTTGCTGCCCCCACGGGACTTGACTCCATTGGTGTTGTCCCCTGGGGTTCATGTTCCAAGGGTTTTGTAGCCCTGGGCGGCCATGGTGAGGGTTTGAGGGCCGGCGCCCTTGGCGCATTGTGAGAACCCTTTGATATTCCGGGCACATGCGGTAGCGGGATCCGTGGCCCGTCTGTCGGCAAAGTGCACATCGGTGGTCGGCGCCCGCCACCTCGCACGCCCGGTACGAGTGTGGCTCAGCGCATTTGGAGCATACCTCGGCAGAGGTTTGGCAATCTCGCTCGTGATGAGTGAGCATTTGGCATCGGTTACATTGTTTAGGGACGTTGGGGCGTTTGTAGTCCTCTGTGTGAATGGCGTAGTAGGAAAGGTGTGTAAGTTTCATAAGTGCTTCGTACTCATCACGGGTTTTTACTTCTATGAGGTAAATGGGAAGAGGTGTCTTGACTCTGTTCCATCGGTGGAGTTGGATTACCCGGATGGGATCGATTTTCTTGGCCATGAGTTCCTCCTTCAGCATGGTTTCGATGTCATTTGAGTGAATGCCCTTGGCAACCACTCTGAAGGATCTTTCTGAGCGTGGGGGCATGAGGTGGAAGTTGATCTTATGATCTTTTAGGAAGCTGATCATGCGGCCATAGTCCACTGGACAATTAATGTGGATTTGGGTGTCGTGAGAAAATCGGGCTCTGCTGAGTTGAAGGTTGATTGAGGGGAATTGCGGGAGGATTTGGTTGAGCTTTGTGGTGTGCTCTTTATGTACGTAGATGGGAGGGCAGAACTGTTCGGTGTCGTTACTATTTTGGGTCGGCGTTGGTTGCTGTTGAGCTGTAGTGGTGTGGGGAGTTGTGTTGGGTCCACTGCTGTTGCCCGCGACAGTCCCGCGGTTTTCAGAGTCCCGAGAACAATGGGCGACAGTAGGCGACTGAGTGCCGGTTAGTGGTGCTGCGGTCACCAGTGGTGGGGCATGGGAGGAGCCAGCGACAGACAGCTCTCTACTGGCTGAGAAGGTCGCGGTCTGGGCTGTGGCTGGGACTGGCATGTTCTCTGAGGGGGGGTCATTGAGTGCTGTGCCAGAAGGGAGCACACTCGAGTCGGGGCTAGGTAACTCCGTGGTGACTGCTGCAGATGAGTGTGTCGCCGCGGCGGGTGGCAGCTGTGTTAAGTTGCGTGGAGGTCGGTCTTGGTCAGTGAAGTCATTGTAGGGGCCGGGAGACCTCTCTTGGTCAACCCGTTCTTCGCCAACTGGCCCAACTGGAGAGTGAGGGTTAGAGTAGGGAAGCGGAGACACGCAGCCGGGAGGGGTGGGCGGTGCTACAATCTCATCGGCTTCGTGGTCGGTGTCGGTCATGGTGAGGCTTACGGCAGAGACTGCTTGGACCCTGACAGTTAGATTGCAGGGGGATTGCAAGGTGTTTTCATTGTGCGAGAGTTGAACTCGTTGTCGTGTCTTAACCATTTTTTTACTACCTTTTCTATGTGAATTATTACTAAAATCAAGGATGACGTCCACTTGCCTTAATAAAGACAGAGTGGTAATTAGCCTGCTGGAGTCCTTGACAAAGGCAGCAGCAGGACGTTGGCTACTCGCTCTTTAGGATTTGATAGCGGTTATATTTGTTACTTGTGCATTGTCCTGATTCTGAGAAGATTGGAGAGTGAAGAGAGAAGTGTGCTAGATAGCCTAACTCTTGGGGACCTAACAGGGGAGGGAACTTACATCTAGACAGAAAAGATGAAAATAGTGATAGAAGGAGAAAAAGAGGCAGCTCAGCAAGCGCTAAGAAGCTCGGACAACAGAGCACCAGGACCCGAAGGCGCCTTGGTTCCAGCTTTACAGCTGTTGGCTTAGGTGGTGTTGCCCTACTTGTCTGGCTGCAAGTAGCGTAAGTTACTTACGGCAATACCGCACGTAGGGCTGCAGGCTAGCGGCTGGCGGCTGGCTGGCTGGCTGGCTGGCGGGCTGGCTGGCACGGACAGAGGACAGCTTGTCAGTGCTGCCTCCCCAGTCAGGTCGCTGGCTTCTTAAAGATCTCCAACTCCCTTCTTCTCACTAGGACTCCAGTCCTAGCATGTACCTAATGCATGTTTCACATATATTTTATATTCTGTGTGTCTTCTCCTTAACAAAATACATTTATAATCAATTTGTTCTTGATATGCTTAGACATTTATAGGAAGAGTTTTCATTATTTTACAACTATGAATTCGAAAAATTAGTTGCATTTACAAGTGTTTTCTCCTATTGTGTCTACTTTACATTATATTCGAATGATTCTGCCTAGCATTTATTTCAAGATGATAAGAATAATAAGAACTTGGCAATAATGTGGCAAGAGAAGAAAGCAGCATTCAAACGTTTCGGGGACGAGCTCTTGTGATGAGATGAAAATAAAATTATCCGCAAAATTCCAAGAACATCTTTTTAATAACTCGTAAAGTAAACCTCTCATCTCACACAGCAAGGGTTTTAAAAATGAATATTTACAATATGTATATGAAATTGTATAATCTGAGTCTTTGATTGAAAGCATTTTCATTTAGAAAATGTTGCCTGATTTGTAAAGAAGTGCCCTAGTTTCATAAAAGAATTCATTGTAATATATATTTCCTATCATATTTAGAGTAATATGTCTTAACGTTTAATGACGAATTACAGAAACAAAAATTTTCTGGGATTATTTTCTGAGAAAATAAAGAACATCTACAACATTTCGATGATACGGGATAGATGCGAAATGGGGCTATTATTGAAAATCTTTGTGCTGAACCTTTATAAACTCCTAATTGTGAATACCGAGATTGATATTTATTCAACGTTTGTTTTTATTTATTCTCAGTGCTCCTACGTTAAGGCGCGCGCACGCAAAATATATTAAAGAAACAGGTTATATATCCTCAATATTATAATTTTGGGTAATGGAGATACTAAAAATTCTTTTGTATAATCTGAAGATCTCGACAAAAGCTTTTATTACAAATGCTATAAAACAATAGTATTATTTCAGCATGTTTTATAGCTGTATGTTAAACAATTTGATGAAATTTAATTGAAATAAAGCTATGTTAAAGTCTCAAAACATTAACTGAGCACTTTCTATGTAATACATCGGTTTCAATCTATGGTTGAATGTAACTAGTTTGTTGTCTAGTCATGCATCTTAAATGGTATTTGAGTTGAATTATTTCTGGATCCCTTAGAAGGAATTAAACATTCCTTCGAGGCTGAAACCTCCATTCGACTTTATTGAAATTAACTTGAACTACTCTGTTGAACTTGGGACAGAAACTACTGCAAAGTAGCAGATGAAGTAACTTTAGTTTGCTTCCTTTCTGATCAGCATAGCTTAGGAAGTGGAATTGCACCCTGAGTAGGTATATTGCTATCTTGACTTGGCATTGGATTTCTTACTTATAGTCTGTGTGGATTAAGAAATCAACGGATTTCTAAAAGGAGAAAGTAGTACTCACCCTTCTCTCGCACGCAGTGTTTTGACGAACCTTTCAGGGCGACGGTGGAAAGGAGTTTACTCCAATAATTTGCACATTGAATGACGACAAGAAAACGTTTTGACCGGGAGAAACGCCCCTTTTTCATTATAGTGCATAAGAGATAGCTCAGGTCATTCCTCCGCTATTGCTCTCTCTGTCTGACAACTTAACACAAACAGTCTACAATAGGAACAAGTTTCACCATTACAGGTAAAATTGTCTTTCATTAGAGAGATTTACCTCAGTTCATTATAGACTTCTTGCATTAAATGAATTTCATGGAATATTCCTCATGTGTTTCTAATTTTGATATTATACAATTCAATTTTTTATTGAAATCCATAAGGAATAAAGTCTATAAGTATGTGTAATCACGTTCCTTACTCCAAGCGAAAGTAAAAGAGTCATAGATATAAACGTCCGAGAGTAAAATAAACATTCTTTTATGGATATGACGAAGGTAAAGCCAAATCAAACGAAGAAGAAAATGAAAATGTTTTCTTTTCCTAACCTTTGTTCTGTCTAACACTAATAAAGTGTACAAATTTATCGATGTGATTCCCCTTTGTGAAGATGTCCAAAGCTGTGTAAAGTATTTAGAGTATTAAATTTTAAATAAATAAGTTAGTCACTTTCTGTTAAACCGGAAGTAGACAAATTGTCTAATATACTAAGTAATCGTCAAAATTTTACAGGCTGATAAAGAGAGAATGTCGAAGAGAAAGATATGTAGACCAATGAAGCAGATAGGGGAGTGACGGAATGTCCTGGATTAAAACGGGATCAATGTTCTTAAGGGGACTAAGAGGTAGCTGGATACAAATATGTGAATTGGGTGGAGAAACAGAAATCACAGTACCATTCTGACTACACCTGCGATTAGACACTTGAAAGTCCAGAAGCCAGACTTTCAGTCTCTAGCCATACAGGGCTGAGCCCTCTACTGGCAGTAGAATATTTTTTTAAGTTAGGGCAAATGACAATAGAGGTTTGTTTTGGTGTTTTCTTTATTTGTAAATATATAAGTTTTGTACTGATACTGCAGTGTTTTCATGTGCCTAAAACAAGTCTTGGTCTTTTGTATTTTTCGCTGGGGTCGATGTCGTACTCACCTAGACCGGGTATAATAAAGTTGAAGTTACGGGAGAGGTTTTGACATAATGGGAGTGAGAGGGTGTGGATGTAGTCTGTTAGGGTAGGAATGTGTAGATTACGACGGATTACAAGGTTAGGGATGTATCATGGGGAAGCTGTAGCAATATGGAGGAATCAAGACTGTAGGACTTCAAGGCGGTGTAGGTAAGTTTTAGCTCCTATACCCCAATAAGTGGTGGTTGGTCGGAGCACTTGTGACACAGTGCAAAGTGCTAGCAGTATGGAGACAGGAAGTATGGGAGAAGACATAAGAAAAGGCGCAAAGCGAGCTGATATCTACAAAAATGGTTAACAAAAGAAAAAAAAAAAACTTAGGATGCACTTGTTCCATAGTCATTCTTCCCTTATAGATATTTAAAATGATTACTTAAGACTCTTATACAGAGAGTTAAGTTAAAAAAGAGCCACGAGAGTAAAAAATACAAAAACGCTAGCATGGTAATGAATTAGATTGCAAGTTTTTAAAACTCAATTTTGCTTATAGTAAACATATTTACGTGGACCCAGCTGACATATCTCTGGCCAAAGAAGGCTACGGCAGAGGATAACAGAGCTATTCTAGAGGTCTGCAATGACAATCTCTCAACAAGGAAAGGGGGGGGGGGGCGTTGCAGGCCGTTTCGGCCCTCAATGACCTCCTGGCTGTATCTGTATGTGATTTTGCCTATGTTCTCTATTCAGAGCAGTTTTTTTTTATTTTACGTCATTCATTTGCCACTTTCTTGCGTTTTTAATCATTTTCTTTCATATATATTGAGCATATGATGAATTGTATATTAGTGACACTTAAACAAGCTTTTTTAATTTACATCTTTCAACGTTAAGTAAATTCGGACGATGAATGAAATGGGTGCAATGATGCTCAAATGAGTCCGGGCTCCATGGAGCTTAGAGCTACCCGACATTCTCCATTCAGGATAAGGGAAAACCCCGGAAAAACCTTATCCAGGTAAGTAACCCTGACCGAGTTTCGAACTTGAGACCTCTTGACATTTAAACAAGGACATATTTTCAAAAGTTGCAAGTGTTCCTATTCAAATAAGTAATTAGAGTAATTTTGTACAGTATTTATTCGCATTCTTGAAAGAAACGAGAATGGAGAGGGCTTAGAAAAGAACCACGTAAACATATATGTGTATCTATCTATGAACTAATTTTAATGAATAAAAAATGATTATGACAAAAATGAAAGTGGAAATGGAAATTTGGGGAACTTGTTTTGGAAAGCTAAAGAGAAATGGGTGAGAAAAGTAAAGAGACAAAAAGAAAAGATGATGCAACAACAAGGTGAGGCAGAAAACAGTAGATGATGGAAGGATGTCTATGCTACTCAGGCCTGTGAGCTAAGCAGGCTGAGCTATCTAGGTTAAAATAGGTCACCAAGCAAGTTATACAACTATACTAAGAAAAATCCACGTAATGTAGATAAAATATTGTAAATATCAAGTTGTATAAATATATAAATTCTATTCTATTCTATGTTTAAGTTCTCTTGCATGACAGTTTTGCATAATCAGCCACATATTTCAAAGGATATTTAGGTAGTGCGGGGCATTCAACTAATTCTGTAGATAAAACAGAGATAGACCAAATCATATCGCATCTTCTCTTACCCCTTTACAGAAAATAAAGTTTATGGAATTGGTAATGTACATAACTTGGAGACCTCATATCTCAAAATATCCTGTAGATAACTGTAATACATAGCAGCGCATCACAGCAAAAGCAAAGGCAAAAATAGTATTTTCCAATATGCCATCAACCAAATGCGATTTACGTCTCCTGCTGCGTCTTCTGATAGCGTTACGTGGGAATTGAAGTCAATCTTGTTCACGGAGTTTGGAAAACGAGTTCTCAGCTTTAAAATTGCTTATTAAGCTTTCGGAAATCACACGCTATCTAAAACAAGTTCACGACGAGCCATAATCAGGTTAACACCATTTGCATCGTGGATGGAACAGAATTTTACATTCTCCAACTTGTACCATATCGTCTTTCCTGGAGGCTTGCGTTTTTAAATGCAAATCTCAACTATATTCCGGGTAGATGGGCAAGTTTGAGGCTTTGACACCGGATTTAATGCATAACCGTGTGGAAAGATACTCTCGGTGCTGTAGAAGGGGTAGAGGAGAATTCCATTTTAGAGCATTCTAAAGATGTTACAATAATAATTACCACTTCTAATTGATCTGACAGATTAATTATGTAAATTATATTACTCCATAACATCGCAAAACATTATCATCGGGAACATTCATTTTTCAAAGAGGCATTAATGAAACCGATTTAGTGATTTAAAATATCATAGAGTATAGTTTTGTATTTATGCTTTTTCTATTTCCTCTACGTTGATATGTACCTATTGAATGAGAAGAATAACGCCATATGGTTCGATTTTTACACAGAAGACTCTAGGACAACATCAGAGTGGAAGGATTCAAACTACTAACGCCGCACGTAATAACAAGATATGCAACGCACGACTTTCACCACAAGCTACGCCGAAACCAAAGATACTTCACCCGGTAAGACAGCGTGTGCAAATTGTGAGCCAAACACAATGAGAGATATATTCTGAAAACTGTAATAAAAGGACAATCTCAGTAATAATACAAAAACAAATTATCGTATATCACATTGTGCCGCTTTCTCATTTATTATCTACGTTGATTTGTCAAGAGCAGCAAACCTAAAGCAGCACCTTTCATATTTCATAATTTGTTATATTATTTCAATTTTTAACTAAACATACATGGTTTTAAGAGACATGAAATTAAGAATACAGCAAGTAAGCATGTATATTCATTTGCATAGAGCTCTTGGTAAAATATAGCACAGGTATCTAAAATATGAAAACAAAGTGAAGATTTTATTAGTTTATTTTTTTGTATTTTTGTTTTTTGTTCCATTTATACCCCGCCTTTAACTGCAATGGTCATATCGGCGGCCGTTCTCCCTTCGATCATATAGAAGTTAACCCGTATTCGTTGAGTTTTAATTATAAGATTACGCACATGTTCTCACTCCCATTCAGACTTCCAGATTCTGGGGAAGAAATGAAAATGAAATGTGTAGTGTTTAACGCCCGCTTTTACTACATACGGCACCGCAGGCGATGACACTGCTGATACATGAGATGAAGATGGAGCACCGGTGGAATGAGTTGGCGGAGGAAATCGGAGATCCCGGAGAAAACCCGCCCCAGCTCCCTGTTGTCCACCACAAATCTCACTTTGAGGTCGCCTGTAATCGAACTCGGGCCGCCTTGGTGAGAGCTGAGTGGTCTAACCACTGAGCCACGGCGCGGCCGTCTTCTGGGGAAGAGGAGGAATTATCTTGGTCGGAGAAAAATCCCCCAAACTCAACGCCGGGAATCGAACCCGGGACCCCTAGCCCGGAAGGCAGGTGATCTACCGACTGAGCTACGGGTTTTGCACAAAGCAAAGTGATACTTTTTCAGCTGTTTCAGAAAATCAAGGTAACATAATGAACAATGTAGTGTAGCAACAGAAATGCAAATGAGATTGCGGTCCTTAAATGTTCAGATTACAAGACATTTTAAGTACGGTCCACATAACGTCTGCTAATTTGAAACATATTGCCATATAAATTTCGTAATTATCTAAGAGCCAAGAGCGAGTACAAGTCGCCCGGGTACTCCCAGGCGGTGGGCAGAGCGCCACGGTACCTATCCGCTATGCTGGTTTACCCGTGCTGTCTGATAGATTATGTCGGTATTCGCAAGCTTTGTTGTCAAAGTATGATGATGGGGTGGGATGGTCTCTGCTGACGCTTCTGTTTCCGGGATGTGAGAAAGATCTTGCAACTTTGTGATCCTTCATTGCAGTAACAATGTCTCTCCATCGACAGTCATCTATACAGTCTACGATATTCACATACATACACAAATAGCAAATGTGTATACACAACTTTGGGTTTGTATATTCCCTAAAGTTAAAAACCATAACTAGAGTTATTAGACATAGTCGGCATACTTTGCATAGTGGAAAACCAAAAGGAAAATTAATGTGCATGGGATATGAAAATATTAGAGGTAGCTGTCATTGGATATGCTTTCAATTATCTTGTAAAGCTTCATTTTAAAAATAAGCATATTGGTAAGCTGTTGCTTATATTTGTGTCTCCTATGTGACTTTGTTAGGGTAATCACATTTATATTGACTGTATAAAGTTAGTATTAAGATTTTAGTAGGACCATCCGGAAAAAGACAACCTGCGAATAATTCAGGAAGTGCATGTACAAATCTCAAGTGGCATGACACTATCGATAGTAGTATATTAATGACGAAATAAACACTATTTGCCTCAATATAGGTATATTAGTTCAGCATAAAGAGTGTCACTTGAGTTACTTGTTCTACAAGTTCAGATTGTCTGCTACACCGATGAGATTTAACAGACCTCCCTTTGTTCCATGCCGGAGTTAAAGGTTTGACCAGCTTGCCTGTTTCGAACTTGTATACCTCATGTTCCTCATTATGTTTATCTTTGTTCTCTCTGCTGTGGTTTGTGCTATGGATATCAGGCTAATGGTCATCTGGAAGTTTTGCAGCATCTATCTAACAACATATGCTATTAGGTAACCTGTTTGTGAAAACGATCCCACTCTTAAGTCAGGAATAGAGGTCTCTGGGAAAGATAACATGGGGAGCATAAAGTCTCATTTCCTTCGCTCATATTCAGCGAAGGGACCCAACATGTTTAACCGTGATGATTGAAGTACTCCATAAGTATTCAATTAGATATTGAATAAGGTGCAACGGCTGAGAATTGATTCACAATTTGAAGCAGAAACCGCGTCATCTAAAATGAATACATCCGCGACCACTAAAAATAAGTGTTGCAAGAATAATAGTACACCGTGCACCTATGTTTAACACACAGCAAAATATCGGCAAACCAACTACTTGAAAAAATAAATTCCCGTTTTTAATCCCATATCTAATTAGAACTTCTTGATCTTGAAATGGGTCGGTACATTCCGAAACGTCGGAATGTTACACAATACCCCTGAATGTCATAGAAGCATAAGAAGATCTAAATTACAGATGTTGACTACCACCTAACTCACATGCTTCACTTTGAAGTGATATATTCGTAAGCTGTTCAATAAAGAATGATCACTTTTTTTTTTGACAACGTCCTTAATCATCCTCACAATTTTCTCAACGTAGTCTCCCTTGAATGCGATGCACATGTCCCAGTGTTTCTGCCAGTATTAAAAGACATGCTGGAAACCATTTTTGAGAGACCCTTCAAAATCACCTCCACAGCCTTCACCACTGCTTGTGATGATGGATAATGCCTTCCACAAAGACGTTTCTTCAAGTTAGGGAATAGAAAAAAATCACATAGAGCTAAATCCGGACGATAGGGAGGGTGAGGGATGCATTTCACGTTGACTTTGCAAGCTTTTCGGCAACAAAATTGGCAATGTGCGGCCGCGCATTATCGTGGTGCAGCATCCAGCCTGCTTCATAGAAATGTGGTCTTTTGCGCATGATCTGGACTCGCGGTTTTCAGGACATCCCTGTTGTATTGTACAGTTACTGATGTGTGTTCAGGTACAACATGCTGATAAAACATTCCATGAATATCAAATAATGAGATGACCATAACTTTCCCAGGAGAAGCAATCACATTTGCTATTTTGGGGGTTGATGATGAAGGAGAACTCCACACTGAGCTATGCTGTTTATACTCAGGATCAAAATGATGTAGCCAAGTTCCATCAGTAGTGATTACGTTTGAAAGAACCTCCAGATCTTCCTCTAACATTAACTTTAACTGCATGCAGACCTGCATGTGAATGTTCTTTGTTCTGGAATCAAGTCATAAATCATCGCGCACAAGCACATCTCATGTGTAATGTTTCTGTCACAAACGTGTGGGTAGTACCCAATGAAACTTTCAGTATTTCAGAAAGTGATATTAAGGTAATTCGTCGAACCTCTCTCACAATGGTGGTAGTCGTGTTGATGTTTTCTTCCGTAAGAGCAGTAACTGTATCACCGAGTCCATCTTTCTTTGAAATTGACTGTCTCCCCTCTTTTAACATTTTAAACCACCTTCGATTTGCGCTGTAGGGAGGAACAGACTCTCTATTGGCCACCTGTAACATTGAATAGGCCTCAACTGAAGATTTGTTGAGACGAAAGCAGAATTCCAAAGCCGCATATTGTTCCTCGCGTCTTACCTCCATTACAGCGTTAGGCGATACTGAACATATCTAAACTTGCCCGATTCTCACATGCGGGAACCAGGAGTATCAACAGTGAAACAATTACGGCGTGTTTGTTTGACATTATGCTAACAGAACATAATAAGGTTTAATTTTAGTGAGAAAAATTATAACCGTAAAAAATATGATCATTCTTTATTGAGCAGCGCTCGTAAATCTAGAACATTAGATTTTGTACAAAATGGGATAACTGTAAACGACGACGGTGTTCTAAAACCCCACGTTTTGGCGATCACTTTGTAGCCGTATAATTTGTTGCAAAAGGCTCGAGGGATGGGAGATGGTTAATTATTCTCACCTTTTCTGTTGATCTTGAGAATTCTTGTACATGTATGTCTCGACGCTCTGGAGTAATGAGCCTTCTCTCTCTCTCTCTCTCTCTCTCTCTCTCTCTCTCTCTCTCTCTCTCTCTCTCTCTCTCTCTCTCTCTCTCTCTCTCTCTGGCCGTAGCATCGGAGCGAAAATAATTTTTAGAAAAGAATAACAACTGTTCTTTAAAATGTATTGGGATGTATTCCACAAAAAGCATTAATTTATCTGTCTGTTTCTGCAGACATGCAGATCGCCACCACATATAACACTTGTTTACACTTCGATGAACTCATGCAGAGTGACGCCAAAACTATTTGCACATTCTCGAATCTCTCTGCACACGATTGTTATAGAAAAATATAAATTACTTTTATCCCATTAATCCACGTCACAACATTACGCAGTCAAATCATTACAACCAATAGGAACACTGTTACTTAAGTTGTCATTCTGTGGCCTACCCAGTTTTTCATTCTATTTTATACAAATTACATTTTCTAGAACAAACCAGAAAAATCCCCAAATATATGAAAAAATATGAAATAGCCGTTACACATCCCAAGTGCATAGGTGCTACCTTTGGATCATAAAAAAAAGGGAACTGATCTTACATTTTCGGGTGTACTGAATTGAACGTAGGGTTACATTAGCTCAAACTATTAACTTGGACCAACGTTCTATAAAATGTAAAGGAACTCCGGCATAGGTAAAATGTAATGTCTTGAACGTCTTGGGCTATTATAAACGCAATAGACACCTAGAGATCGAACGGGTTGGTATATGGATTCAGTATTTTCAATCTACTCCTGTTGGAGGTCTTTCTGGTTTGGGTAAAATATTCATGTAAGTTCAAGAATTTGAAAAATATATCTCATACATAGGCATATTTAAAAGAAATTCATTTTAAAACAGAAACAAGCGTTTGAGAGGAAGTTCGTTTCAAATGTAGAGCATTCGAAGCTCCAACAATCCGTACCCTTTGTGCTCCCTTGAGATTTCTCACTAAAACCGCTAGAGAGTAGTGGTTAAAGCTTAATGTTAACAAATTGCTGTCGGTGAATCCACCCTGGCGTATCAGAGAGAGAGAGGCGTTGCTGTATTTCGAGTTCCATTAGGCTTACCGCAAACAAGCTTTTTTCTGTTTATTAATTACTTCTGTGAATAGAGACCCAAACTCGTTTGTTTGAAGTACTCTCTGAAATGAACCTCTCTGTTTGATGTGCGAAGAGCATACTAAGTGTTTATACTTAATAGTAACCTCTCTGAATTGCATCATTTGTAACTTCAGAAGAAATCTCATACCTTTAACTTTCACTTTTGTGAAATTTCATCAATAAGTAATAAACTCCTTCATTGCCTTTCTGTAACAGTTTTCGAATCTTAGCCTTTTGAAAATTGGACAAATCCCAGTTGGCTTTATGAACAAAAAAACTTGAAGTAATAGTAATTGTAGTTCGGCCGCTCTATCTCCGGCTCTGACATTTCTCGAGAGGGGAAGCAGGCTGTTGCTAGTTCTTTAGCGGGAATTTCAAGCAGAGGAACAAGCGTATTTTAAATATTTCGCGTATTTGCATATTTCACAAACCAGTAGTCATATTATTATAATAGCGATAACAATAGTGCTTACGAATACTAAAAATTGGAATTCACGCACAATAAATTTACCAAAGAAAGTCCACCAGTGCAAGCAGCTTAAGCCACGTGGATAAAAACAAATTTAACCTGGCAACACGGTGATTGGTTCGGTAGTCACGCATAGCAGTGACAATGCTGATTGGTGCTAGCAGACAGTTTTAACTTCCTGACCACAACTCCTGATGTAGAGACTCCCAATACTAGCAACAGATGCAGTTAGTGCGTGTGAAAGGTGTGAAAGAAATATTCGAATAGAGTAGTGTTGAAATAAATATATTGTATGTTAATGAAAATGTAAGTTGTATTTCAGTGCTTTAAAGCTAATATAGTCTTATATTTCCATTCTAAAGATAATTTTGAGGATATGTTTTCAATTGCTCATTACTGTATGTTGGTACTATTAACTTTCCCCCTCCACCTCTTGCAATCGCAAAACGTCAGAGCCGGATTGTAGTTGTCTATGTTTTAACCAGCTGGTGCAATATTCTATGGCTTATTGCTTCATTCAACGTGAGTTAATTTTAAGAGTCACCAGTCTTCCTCAAATTATTAAAGTAGTACTGTTGGGTCCTTCTGCCGGAATGGTCAGCCTTAATGTAACAAAACTATCATGTGAATTTAAAATTATATGAAATATATGTTGGCCTGTCCTTGCAGCAAGTTTTAAACGTTCTTGAATATATTCTGTACAGCATTTTTAATTATATATAGTATTATTCTTTAATGTTATTGTAGTTTGGCTCTGCTTCTTACTGTATTTCTTAATTTCCTTACATATGGAGCAATAGTACCAGAAAAAATCTACTCCGGAACATATCTATATGTCATGACTGAAAAGCAATTTTGGTATACATTATTTTCATCTAAGGCCTCCCGCTCACGTTTTCGTGTCTTAATGATTTCAATGTCGTCATGCTCTAAGAGATTTAAATTACTACTAAAAATTGGATCCCTATTTTCAAAAAGTGTAAGTTGCAAATAAATGTCAATCAAAAGTCTATGACATGATGTACCCTATAATTTTCATAAACTATTTTAGTTGTAAAACATAAGACATGCATCTACATTGGCCTGGATTATTCGGAGGGGATTCGGCACCTAGAACACACTGGTACTTCTACCTATTCCCGAAGAGTGGCACCCCCGAGAGGGAGGATAGGGTGAGAAGAGACAGGGAGGCCGACTCTTAGGAGTCACTACTATACAGAGGGCAGAGTCCCTAAGCTTAACAAGACAGAAACTCTCCGGCGGTCCGAGGCAGTCGTCATCCCACCTACCGCGGCCTCGAAAGAGCCCGCTCGCACCCCCCCCTCCGACACAGAACAAGGAAGACCCCACGTAGGCCTGCACAATCGGCATCCCGCCTGCCACGTTCCTGAATCGGCCCACTAGGCCGCCTCGGACACCGGTGTCCGTCATGCCAGGGTATATCATCCCGCCATGCACCGCTGAGTCACCCGCTGGCACTTCCCCACTGAAAGAAGCTACCGGATGAGAGTTGATATGAAATGATAATGGCGGGGCAGGAAATTTGGGGGATGTAATTAACAAACCCAGCATTTGCCTTGTGACCCGGGAAAACCCACGAAGAATATCATGGATCAGGTAAGCCGGCCACCGAAATTGAACCCAAGCCTTCCAAATGCGGGCCTCAGACGAAATCTCCTGAGCTATCCCTCTAGTTTACATCTACGTAATGCAAGTATATGTTTTAAAACTGGATCAGCTTTTTAGATATGGGTCTTCATGGTAAGGTTTGTAATACGTCATGATGCTACCATAGATGGGTAGTGAAGCAGAGACCACAGGTTTCCGAGAGAAGAATGTAAGAAAGGGATGACAAATACATATGACTTATTAATAAGCAATTGGGAATATATGATATAAGGAATAAAGTGAAAAGGAATATTGTAATAGGAATAACGTGTTAATGAAATAAATATGGGGATAGGTTGCCTTAAGTTAGAACGGTCAGATGAGGCGGGATACATAAACAATAGGACAATAGACACAAAAAATTCCTTCGCCAGCACGGAGCCATAGACAATAATGAGGTTTAAGGAAATCATGTAGGGGCAGGATGCTGTACCGTTATGATGCCAAGGGGTCATACAACTTTAGTGGGAAAATGTGTAGAAGCAGGATGCAATACGGTTATGACGCCAAGGTGTCATACCTTTATTGGGAAAATGTGTAGAGGCAGAATGCAGTACCGTTATGACGCCAAGGGGTCATACAACTTTAGTGGGAAAATGTGTAGAGGCAGGATGCAGTACCGTTATGACGCCAAGGGGTCATACAACTTTAGTGGGAAAATGTGTATAGGCAGGACGCAGTACCCTTATGACGGCAAAGGGTCATACAACTTTAGTGGGAAAATGTGTAGAGGCAGGATTTAGTACCGTTATGACGCCAAGGGGTCATACAACTTTAGTGGGAAAATGTGTAGAGGCAGGTTGCAGTACCATTATGACGCCAAGGAGTCATACAACTTTAGTGGGAAAATATGTAGAGGCAGGATGCAGTACCGTTATGTCGGCAAAGGGTCATACAACTTTAGTGGGAAAATGTGTAGAGGCAGGATTTAGTACCGTTATGATGCCAAGGGGTCATAAAACTTTAGTGGGAAAATTTGTAGAGGCAGGATGTAGTACCGTTATGACGCCAAGGGGTCATACAACTTTAGTGGGAAAATTTGTAGAGGCAGGATGTAGTACCGTTATGATGCCAAGGGGTCATAAAACTTTAGTGGGAACATTTGTAGAGGCAGGATATAGTACCGTTATGACGCCGAGGGGTCATACAACTTTAGTGGGAATACATGTAGAGGCAGGATGCAGTACCGTTATGACGCCAAGGGGCCATACAACTTTACGGGATGGACCCGTGACTGCTTCACAGTGGAAGCTGAATGGAAATGGCCATTAAGGTAAAAATCTTGGAAATAAACTCCCCCCCCCAAAAAAAAAGTAGCAAAAATCAATTGATAGGCGTGAAATAGAGACCAAATAGAAAGGGGTGGAGATAGACAAACAAATCTGGGAAGAAGCCAAGAGCAGGGAGAAGTGAAAAGCGTCACTCGGTTGGTTACAACGAAATGGAGAAGATGTGTTACCTTAATATGTGATGGCGAGGTAATAGTGGAGTTATATTTCAAACGTGGTGGGATTAAATATTCTCAAAGAGACAGGCGACGCAACGAGAGTGATACCAAGTGAGAAAAGCAGAGCAATCCGACAAGTAAGATCTATGGGAATAAACAATCCACGGGATATTGAAGCAGGACTTTTCATTGACTGGTAATAACTGCTGGACCCTGAGAAAGTACCCTTACTGACAGACACGCAATCCTCAACCATCCTGCCATACCACACCGAAAAGGCATCCACAAGAAAAATGCCAAACCAGTAGGGATTTAGCAACTACTAAGGATGTGGAGCCATTAGCAGAACAACCTCATTAGTGGAGGAAACGGCTAGTTAGTGCTTACACATGAAAGACAGGGATATTATAGTTCCATGCGGAAAATGTAGATGCTAATAGCAGTTAAGAGAACAAAGTAACAATTTGTTCAACACACATTGAACACAATGTCTCAGCGGGTTAAATATCTGTGTGTGGGAAGATATATGTTTCTCCTTGTAGCACTGCTTGCATAGTGATAGAGATGAGCCTATATTACTTGCCTATGATGTCACTGACTCTTAACTACAAACTGGTAAAATAAACATTCCCTATGAAGACGCATTGAAGACATTGATTTCTAATTTCCCCAGAAACTACTTAATGACAGCAGATGTTGAGCTTTATACATTTTTAAATTTAAAAGGGCTATACAACCGCCAAGTAAAAGGTATTTTAGGAGGCTTGCAATATAAGTTAGCAGCAATCCGTAACATACTACATGGCAAAGCGAGAAGGCGTATCGGAAAAAAATGCGCAATACAGGGATGTTTACTGCAGCTTATCGCACAAACATGGCGACTGAAGTGCATGTATACGCTGTTCAAATATAATCATGTCTTCTGGACAGCAATGTGTCAGGGTCGAGAAAACATATCATATAGACACACGCAGATTCCAATCGCTCTATTTGTGTCTCATAACTTACTGTACATCAACTTATTAATATTTCATTCTTCTAATGGACCAGATAAGACCCGGTAAGAGACGATTACAGCACTGGTCACCTGAAGGTCAATACGCCTCAACACTCTGACGAATCATACATAGAAATGTTTTCACTAATTCTTTCGAGAAATTGTTCCACGTATACAGACCATCCCTCATTGCAGGCTCTTCCCTGTTGTTAAATCTCTCTTAAGCATTTATGAAACATACGGAAGCTCCACTTGGACTTGTACAAATTCTTCATTTGTTACCTTTTATTTCTCTTCTTTTCATCCTCTTTTCATATGACAAGGTTAATCCTAGGATTTTGCTAAAAATGAAATATTTAATGTGTTGGTACTACAGCCTAAGAGATATATAAAAGAAGAAAACCCAAACTCCACGAAATTAGTGTATTAATTGGACTCTATGTATATAGACTATTATAATACATATACAAATAATGCTGCAATATTTTGTAGTTGTAGAAAGCTAACGGGTTTATTTAAAGGAATTTTCTCATTATTACTTACCTTGTTATACAGCGTGCTTGGTTTAAAAGGTTTTGGTATATGCAAAAAGTATGTCATATTATTTGTAACGTCGGATAAAATTGTGTCCTCGTAAGTCCATTCTGATATAATAAACAGCTAATTTCAATGCCGTACCAACATTCACTATTCTTGTTGGAAGGCGTTTGGTTTTACTTTATTTTATTTGTTATTTCATTTTTTATTTATAATTAATATTTGTTTTGGTTATAAAATATAAGAGTTTGTCATACAATAAAACATACTAAATCATTTACAATGCAATATGGTGATCGAGCGCTCTTCCAAATAAATTAATTTACTCTAAAGGAGAAAAATTTTATAATATTTTCCTTCTTTTGCCTACATTTACCTTGCCAGCAATAAGTTAGTGTTTACAGCAAACCGTAATTTTGTGATTTTGTGCCTCCCCCTAATTTATAATATGTACAATAATATCAACTGACGTGTTCGAAAAATTGGTCACTGAATCGACAACCAGCTTGTCATCGTGAATAGAAATACGAACCTTTGCATTTCTATAAACAAAATAAAATAAAATAAATGAGGGGAGAGAAGCGTGATATTACACTTTAGACAGATTTAAACTAGTTATTATAGTTAATATTTCATCATTCATTGCTAGTTTTATTGCGTTCTTTCACATTCAAGCTTTCCAAAGCACTAACCCTCAGTCAGCAATCACACTGGTAAGGACCATCTCCAGCCATCTAATGATTCAGAATTAACCCTGATAACCCAGTTTATGAATTCGGGTTTTAAGTCCCTGTGCCCTTCTTTGCAACTGCACCTTTCACTATCTGATAGCCCTGATGACATGAGCACATACAGCGACAATAATGACAATGATGATGATAATAATATTGATGATAATATTGATGATAATATTGATGATAGTATTGATGATGCTAAGGATATGAATAAAGATGATATTAATGATGATAATAATAATCGTAACAGTAATAATAATTGCAATAATCCAGGTCTAGAATAACACAATAACTAACTTCTTACATCAACTAGGTTCTACAGCAGAAATAATCAGAGGAATTTTAGTACTAAGTTTTCTTATTTCTTCTGTTCGGTTGCATAGAAGCAAAGAACAAACTTTTTCTCATTGTGTGAGAAAATATGCTAAGTGATGGCTTTCCTCAGAAACTTGCCGAAAGATAAGTTTTCTTTGTGTCTAATTATTTCGCGTTCTTTCTAACAATATTTTGTGGAAGAATTGCGTGTAATTCAGGTGTACATAAATCTGTGGTACGCAACGCATTTCATAGCAATTAATTTATGTGTTCGTGGGATGTAAGATCATAAAGCATACGAAGGTAGCTCTTCAGATATTATAAGAGGGTTTTCGTCATATGTTAGGGATTTATGAAAAACAAATACTATTAGGCGTTCTTGTTTATTTTAACGTTATACATTAAGGTGTTATGTTTTACTTGAATTACGTACCGTAACATAAACACACCATACTAAAAACCATTTTGTAACAAATTGCTTGAATGTGGTGTAAAAGGGAAAATAGATGTATGTAGCTGTGGTGTGGTTCTTTGAAAATTGTTTTCATCCAGAATAACTGAGAAAGTGCAAATGTCACTCCATGCAAGTGCCCCACCACCCTATTGTTTCCACCGCTAAAAAAGGCACCCAAAAAAATTGAGTCCTGAGAGTGTCTAATATATACTGTCTACCCATCAACTCGTTGAAGTAACTGCAGCGTTAGATATTATGTACGGGTGAGTTTTGTGACAACACTTGTGTATTTTAAACGAGCCTAGTATCTTTGTCATACTCGCAAAGCGAGCATAAACATCGCGCGGGAAGCAAAAGTGATTACGTTATACATTACTCTAGCTTGCCTTCTTGTGCTGGGCTGACAGTACTGCTTTTATTTCTGTGTAAGACGCAGGAAAGCCATGTCGTGTTAAGTTCTTCATCGATGAAAGGAGTCCTTAAGAGGAAAGAAGTTACATACCAAAACCTACAAAATTATAATATTTTTCCAAAATGGTTGTATTCAAGTTTTGAGTTAGGGAAAGAAAAAAAGAAAACGGAGTTGGACTATCTGAAACTTTCTATACTCAAAGAGTGAATAAGTATTAGATCTAAACAGTCAATGAGTTTTAATTTTCTAAGTCCTCCAACGTTAAGTCATATCAGACGGTGAATGAAACGGGTGAAATGATGCTCAAATGGATCCAGGGTTCCGTGTAGCTTAGAGTTACCCGAAATTTGTCTTTAATGATAAGGGAAGCCCCGGAAAAAACCTTATCCAGGTAACTCACCCTGACCGAGATTCGAACTCGTGAACTCCTGAACGTGAGGCACACACGCTACCATCTACGCCACCGAGGCGGGCTAATGTGTTAAATGGTGTTATAGAACGATAAATTCCATATGACCATATGCATATAATTAGCTTGGTTCATGTACATTGGTTTCATATTATAGTTGTCATAAAGTTTTATAGTTTTGGTAACAGTTCATAAGAAATTCGAATATTTGTATACATTTTATAATTATATTATATATAATGAAGGCTTCTGAGGCAATAAATAAAATCCCCCAAGACTATAGCATTCGCTTTTATCACAAATTAATAAATAGGTGATGGAAGAAGTCTGAGATGAAGTGGCTATTCAATTGAAGTCTTGATCCCGAAAGTGAATCCATTTCACATGTTTGCGAGGGATTTGGGCAACATTTTTCGTCAAAAATAAGCTACTTAGTTGTTCGCATATATGATACCAAATGAATCTTTAATCACGTTTTCTGGGTAATATGTTTATGTTAGGAAATATTTGGATCATACTGATCTGCAGATGTACATCGCTGATGTAATATTTCAAAATCACACCGAAACGTTTAGATTTGTGCCTATCGAAGAAATAAGAGTGACGGATATTTCGCATTCATTTTGCAGAGTCATATCCTGACGACCTATGAAACAAGCTGTAGAATATGATAACCTCTACACAACTTCGTAACCTCACCTGCACTTTTTGCTTTTTATTAAATATATAAAAGCATAATATATTGGAAGTTGTGCTATTGCCGAATGAGGATTTACTTTGTTTCTATTTTTATCCATTTTTTGTGCTATCGCAGTCCATGTTACTTTTAATTAACTTTTTCTTACCCATGGTTTCAAATGCGAACGGTCTTGTTCCACCCAGTGCATGATGCTATTACCCAATGTACCCATAAATATAATCCAGAATATTCTCGCAACACAATGATGTGCCGTTAAGCCAAAGTAACTAAGTTGATTCGCTTGTAGTATTTGCACGATGAAAAAGGGTTCACTATTCTGGTTTCTGATCCCTATTTACTAATCGTGTTCTTTTGAGGAATTGGTGCTACTATTTAGGATGTTAGCATAAGTGGATTGAAATTGTTTGTCTGCTTTAGAGAACGAGGACCATCACAATTTATTTCTTTTAGCACCCATTTTAAGATATCAGATTAAAGAGTTTTGATAGTCCTGTTTGAGCAAATTTTCTATTGTGTGCAAGTTTTGACAAAGTTTCTAAGTGTGATAAAGGAATTATAACATTGAAATGAAAGGTAAATAATTTATAAATATATGTAATAAGATAACATTATATATTTTTGCGAATATTGTGAAGACCTTACCATGTTTGTGAATGAATAAAGACATCGCATGGCCAACCTTTCACTCAGACACTTAGATGGGATTTCATGCTTTATTGAGAGGTTGAGATTTCCTGTATAAAGCTTCAATTGCATTACGAAAATACTGGGACTACAATTTATACGTGAAAGGTTTACTACAATAACAGAAAATAAACAAGTTGCCACATGGTCGTTACTTGCCTGAAAGTGGACCTAGGTCCATCCTTATCCACAGATGGCTCACAAGAGAGAGAGAGAGAGAGAGAGAGAGAGAGAGAGAGAGAGAGAGAGAGAGAGAGAGAGAGAGAATCTTGTACATGCTTCAATAGAAGAGAGGTCACGTGACATGGCGTCACACGAACCACTATAATCAAAATAACTACTGACACCATTTAAAGAAAGCCGCGACCTGCGACTCTTACGTACACTAATGATCTAATCCAGAACTTTTCCAAGAATTTTTACTGGCTGATAAAGATTCTCTTATTTTCCTTATATAGCATATCTTCTTATATAGCAAAGCTTCACTAGAAGAGAGGTCACGTGACATGACGTCACACGAACCACTATAATCAAAATAACTACTGACACCATTTAAACAAAACCGCGACCTGTGACTCCTACGTACACTAATGATCTAATCCAGAACATGAAAATCTTTGTTTTAGAATCGTAACTCACCACAATTTTTTTCAAATTCCCCTTCCTTATTTTCCACATTTTTCAAGAACTTTTACTGACTGATAAAGATTCTCTTATTTTCCTTATATAGCAAATCTACGTCTTCCTATTTACATTTACTTCATATGATTTTATATTCCATCTGGTAAGGTTAATCTTCACAGTCCTCATTGTACAGTCCATGCATATTTTCAGACGGTTAAACTAAAATAAATTGTGTGGTATTTCCACTTGTTTAGTCCAACAGAAGTCTCCAAAGTCTAATTATTTATTTCTAAATGATTCCTTCACTGCTCTGATGAAATATATAAAACTTCTTAATTTTAGAATCAATATATCATGCACATCTTAAACGTCATAGTTGTATACAGATTGCAGTGAAGTTACGTTCACTGGGCGGGATAACTCGGATGGCAACGCCTCTGGCCCGCATTCTGTTGGACTTCCTCGGCCGACCTTCCTGATTTCGGGTTTTTGTTGGAGGGATCGCCCGCTGATAACTAAAGCGTATGATTGAAAGGATGCTTACCACACATACGCCGTTTCACTAGCCTAATCTCCATCTGGTGTTTCTAATTAGCAATAGACAGCGAACTCGCTGTTGACGTTGCACTGTTGTGCTCTGGAAATACGTTGTTCGACAGAGGTTCAGCTCTATGGTCGCCCGGAAGGCATTCTAAGGTAGGATGTTTGATGAGTCGGACCTGGCAGGCTAGCGGGCACTCCTTCGAGCTGAGGCTCCAGCTGTTAGGGACCCACCGCAGTTGGAATGCCGCCTTTGATAGGTTCTTGCCACCTGTAGGCTACTTTCAACCTTCCTCTTGAGGTCCGAGGCAAAATAATCCTTTGACTTCGGCAGTATCTGTCAAACAAAATTAAGTAAATACATTAACCGTTATTCTCTTGCCTGAAAAATTAGAGCTGGGTTTTTCTTTTTACAGAAACCTACATTTTTATCCAGTCTTGGTGTGGGCTTCCTCTTTCTGATTGAGTGTGGCGGCCTCTGTAGCTTGGTAGCAGCGACTCTGCCTCACATTCTAGAGGTCCTGAGTTCAAATCTCATCAGAGTCTGTTTTCTGGATGAGACCTTTTGGGGGATTTTCTCTTATTCTAAAAGACGAATGTCAGTAGTTCTAAGTTGTATGGACCCAGGGCTCATTTGAACATCATTTCACCCATTTCATTCATCCTCCGATATGACTTACGTTGGATAAAAGTACATACAATGTTTTCAAAGGTACAACTATGTTTTTCCAATCTTTATATTTCCTCTATTAAAGGTTGTACCCCCAATTCTTCTCTAAATGCTCCATTTCTAATATATTCTCTCATACATCCCATAACTGATCCTAAGTGTCCCATCACGGCCACATCTATTTGACTCTCTCCTTTTTCCTTACGGTCCATGACTCACTTTCATAAGTCAGCACCATTCCATTACTTCTACGGCATACTTACATGAGACTAATGAGAATTTTTAATTTTACATGGCGGTTTTCAAGCCAAGCGTATAGTACCCAACTTCAAAGTATAATCCATACCTTATGCAGGAATAGTTTCACCAGACTCAGGGAAAAACTTGTTTTAATACCTCTGTAATGAATAGGTGATTATACTCCTAATACGATAGATGAAGTACAAGGACCGACGTTGAAACCCTGAAATGTTAATACATTGTATAATAACCACAGACACTTCTTCGATCGTGTGTAGCTTATAACTAGCTAATTTGGGGAAAGTACAAACTCTTCCTGTTTGAAATGCTTAATTCAGACTTTGAAAAGGTACAGGATTGTTAGTTTAATCACCGATGCGCGGCTTCCCGAGTTGTTGCTCTTTCAACCATGGCAACATGTCGCAAGGGATTAAGTCTTTTCCATCTTGTTTTTGTATAACAACTAGCAAGAGATGTCTGAAACAAGTTCAAGAAGACTTATAATGCCGCAAGTAGATATATTATAAGTCAGGGGTTATAATTATTTATTATTAATACTCTTCCAACGTACTCCTGTTTATTTGCTTTTCTATAATTGATAACACAAAAATGTTGCATGAACTGTTATGTGTATGCTTTTACCGCCTCTTAATGAAGATTAAAAACAAGAAGAAAAAATTAATACATTACCTAGTAAATTAATGGAGAATGATAACACATTTATAAGTATTATCATTGGATCTTTTGATTGTACTGGTAGTATAAATAATTACGTTAATGTGGAAAGCTGTATTGGTTACCTTCAAACAAATATGCTTCCAGACAAATAAGATTGCTGTCACATTTATCTTAATACCACTAATTTTGAGATTAATTTGTTATATAAAATTCGACTACGACATAATAGCAATTACTAATTTGCCTTACACTTCACAAATTTTAACTCGCCAGCAACAACTTTATTAGATTTATTATTTATTTATTAAATTTATTAGATGTCGCAGTCCCTAAGCTCAGAATTTGATCGTAGTGAATTCTTATTCTCTTTTTTAAGATAAATTTATTTAATGTCGCCTAACAATTGTGGTCTTATAGCGACAACTATAACGATGGTATAACAAATTTTGTATACAGTTGGTCAGTACAATTAACATTTTAGGAACTATTAGGTTATGGTACAATATAAACACATAAGTTCACACAAACTATACATTCAACTGAAGAATCGATATTGCACAACACTATGTTCATACTTTTTATGTATTACTTATTAATTATAGTCATTCTTACTTCACAGAATACAACGAAATCAGATAACACTAGATAGATTTTCATATTGAAGAAGTTAATTTACAGTCTTTTAGAAATAAATACAGTGATTGTAGATTCTTCTGATCATATAGTAGTATATGGAGATCTTTAGGAATTTTATGAAGAGTCCTACAGGATGAGTAGCGAGAATCTTCATTTATAGTATGATTTACTGATAATGGTTGGTTGCATGGTTCACAATGTAGAGGCCTCTCTCTGGAAAATAGGTAATCATGTGTAAGCTTTGTATGTCCAATTCTAAGTCTGGAGAGTAATATTTGCTGTTTTCGACTTGTATGTTTATAAAGACACCGAGTAGGAGATGTGTTTAGTTTCACTTGTCGGAGTTTACTGTGTACATTGGTTTCTACCAATGAATTTTCTATTACTGAATTATGTCCCTTTTTGATATGGCTTATAACATCTTCATGTGGAATAGGTATTGGAGGGTATACTGGCGGTTGTTTTGCTGCTTCTTTAGCACCTTCATCAGCCTTTTCGTTTCCGGCTATTCAATTGTTAGATTATACAACAATTGAAAATCAGATTCTAGGGTGTTTAATCTGCGGACGTGCTTAGTAATTCGTGTAAAACAATGAGTTCAATCTCAGTATTTATGAAGAACTGAAGAAGTTCAGTACAAGATTAAAATTAGTGGTACCCTATTTCTCTTCCACACACAATACATCAGATTCATTCGCTTAACTTTAAAAACAACCGAACGAGCTATGGTTCAATAACATTTGTGACTTCAACTTTTAGGGAGGTTTAGTAATTACTCATTTTCTGTTCGCTTGCTGCTTAAGTATTTGAGCTCCATTTGCAACCACCCTGACTTGTTTGGTATTCATCATTACTTGTTAAAATGTTTCTCTGTAATGTTTATTTAATCTGACAATAGTCACGGATCTGCCATATCGCGAATTGAGATTTTCAAATTTATCTTGTTCGACATGTGTCATTGCTACATCCAAATTTCCAACGTTCTCTTGGTTGCAACATATTAACTTGAGTCACTTGATCCTACTGTTAAGGTCCTTTGTGGAACAGCACTTCTGATCACACTGAGTGACCCGACTACGCAAGTGAATCGCATAATGTTCTGCTCATTATATCTCTGAAATACCTTGATATTTGTGGAATATCAATAAATTCACTTATATATTCTGATCTTTATATTTGAATTATGAACTGAAATGCCTCATACATTATTCATGGCACATTACATACACACAAAAAGCATTATTTAAATATTGAAGGTGGCATGCGGGAAGAGTTTAAAATAATTTAGTGAACCTAATGATTTTCCAGTGAAAATCCACAGGCTAATGCTCCAAACAACACAAAAATAAATGGAACAAACAGACAGGAAATTATCAGGTTTTAGTAATGGAATTTGACGAAAGTAATTCGAATTACTGTTACATCCTATACTATAATAGAAGAATAGAATAGAAGAATAGAATAGAAGAATAGAATCCCATAATAGAAAAATTATATCTGTAATACGTATGTATAGGGGCCAAATAACACGTAAAGAATGAGAAAATGGGAAACAAACAACAAATCAACACATCAATATTGTGAAGTTTAAACCATGGATGGTAATGTATAAGGATATCGCATGGCCAGATTTTGCACGGGGGGTGGATGTGTGGAGGCTACTGTGATAAGTTCACATGCCTTGCGGAGAGGTTGGCATTTTCTGAATAAAGGTTCAATTACCTAAAAATATACTGAAACTACAATTTAGACATGAAAGGTTTACAACAATATTAGAAAATACACAATTGGCCACATGGCCATGAGTTGCCTGAAAGAGGACAAAGTTCCGTCCTTGTTGACTGCTGGCTCACAAGAGACAGACAACACTTCGTTGTACAAGGTTCACTATCGAGAGGGAAAGGTCACGTGACATGACGTCACACACAAAAATTCAAATGATCATTCAATATATAATTTGCATTAAATTCACTTGTGACAATATATTGCTTTATCTTTCAGCGTAAAATCTCACGCAAAAAATGTAAGTGATATTGAATATTTTGGGAGCACATCATAGATGACGGCTTGCTAAATAATATTATTCATTGCAAAAACTAATATTAACATTCAAGGTAAATCCGCGTTTATGAATACTTAATTCAAGAAATTAATACAGAAATAATGCCAAATCTCCGGGAAGGTACAATCACTCGAATTGGGAGGACTTATGGGAGAAGATCCGCCGGTGTTGAATTCAGTTTAGTGAGCCTTTTAGATCATTTGGGTTTTTGTTGTGGTACTGGAAAATCGATAACAGGATAACCAAACACAGCACAGAACAAAGCAAAATGACAGCAGTCAGGTACCTCTCAGGAGGATCTATCCAATTGTCAAAAATAATTTAAGAGAGAACGTGAATATCAACTGCTTTAAATACTGCAAGCGCTTTTATGTCCTCTGCTTCGTGGTTTAATCAGTTATTATTTGAGTCAATTGATATTAATTCTCCTTTGACATATTCTTGTCCAGTATTACTAAATGAAATGTGTAGTGTTTAACGCCTGCTTTTACTAAATACGGCACCGCAGGCGGTGCCACTGCTGATACATGAGATAAATGATGGTGTGTATAAGGGCGCTCAACTACGGCGGTCATCAGCGCACATGAGATAAAGATGGAACAGCGGTGAGTGAGATGGCAGGGGAAACCGGAGATCCGGAAGAAAGGCCCCCTCAGCGTTCGTGTTGTCCGCCACAAATCTCACTTTGCGGTCATCGGGGATCAAACCCTTTGTGAGAACAAAGGGGCTCTCTTAGCCATGGTGCAGCCGTCTAGGATTTGTTTGAAGATCCAGAAACATACCAAAAACACCGAAGCTGAGAACTGAACTACGCTTTACTGCTCTCCGTCTGGTTCCCCTAATTAAGTATTTAGTAGCTTTTTTCGAAAGAAACAACTTGTAACTGGGTTAAACATTAGTATTAGTAGAATATACTTGAAGTCCATGATGTGTGTATAAGGGCAGCCATATATTGATAAACCTTATTTATTTACGAAACTGCCCTCAGAGTTTGTCAAACCCTTAGGGCAAACAACGGAAATCACGACTAAAAATATTATTTTAGTAGCTGTTCTAACGACCTGAACCTGATTTTAGACTTAAAAATGATTAAGTTGCCTGTGATAGAATGGGAAAATGAAATATAAATAACTAAAGACTCGCAAGAGTACAAGAGCACCTAACAATCGAGAAAACAGAATTTTAGTGCCACATAATATAAACAAAGAACGCGTGGATGGCCCCGTAGCTCAGTCGGTGGAGCACCTGCATGTCTTGCTAGGGGTCCCGGGTTCGATTCCCGGCTGGGGTATGGGTTTTTCTCCAACCAAGATGATTCCTCGTCTTCCCCAGTCTGGAAGTATGAATGAGAGAGTGAATATGTGCGTGATCTAATGGTAAAACACAACGATTACAAGTTAATACCATCGATATGTTCCTAAGGAAAACGGCCGCCGATATGACCACTGCAGTTAAACGCGGGGTAAAAATGGAAGATAACATAAAAAAGAAAAAAAGAAGAACGCATATTGTAGATTATTTCCAAAATCGTCAAGTTCACTTTGTTTTTCCATCTGAGTGCTTCTGTTCTTTACCTTGTTACTAATACCTGCAATGAGGTCCATCTGGCACCATCATTACCGTCCTTTTGAGTTCAGTATTTTTAGGTTTTACATATGTGTATTTAATTTATAAATAGAATAATTCCAAAAATATGCAGTCTTGTATGCCAACCTTATGACTATGAGAAGAAAATGAACGAAGAAGTGAGGAGTAAAGAAATTATAATCTGTGCTTCATTGCAACGATTTTAAGATTAATCAGTGAGAGTAGTTTAGTAGTTAGTGCGTAAGTCGCAGTGCCTAAACTTAACATTCTAGGGCAAAATGTGCAACCGAGGTGATATGCATTACAATTTATGCCAATAACATTGCAAATTTGATAACACAATTTGCATTAATGTTAATCGTTCAATTTACTATTCAGTGCTGTATAAGGTTTAATTGGATTTTGCAACAAAACGATTCAGTATTAGTAGGGAGACGTAAATTATGGGAATTAAATGTGTTATCAAGATTTTATGAGCTGAATGGAGACATATGAATTATTGTCTTTTCAAAACATTTGTAGGTTGAAAATGTAACACTTTACGAAGAGAAACGACTTTACACCTATTATCTCTGGCAAGGAATATGCGCTGTTATTGCAAGGCATATGATATATTGCATTAGGCATGGAGAAGTGGGCATGACGAGGAGGCCAAGATGAGCTGAGCATTTCATTACATCGCGAGGAAGTGAACTGTCAATAATAATTGGAACTAGTTCATATTAGTGAAGTGAGAGTATAAGGTTCAGAAAAAAATTAAACTAAGCTATAAATTATAAGTTTTTTCGTACGAGGTCTAAACCGAAGTCAAAACTCTTCCTTTATAAATCAGGGAGCCACCGAAGCAATTCCATGGGGCTTTCCATTAAGAAAATGCATAGATTGTAAACCTCCCTTTAGGATTGAAGTGGATACGCCACTTATGTGAGTCAGCCCTTCCAGGAACACTACCACAAACTTACTCGCGCCACCAGTGATATAGCACATGCTTCTAGCTGAATAGGCTGGTACCGTAGATTCCTTTAGGCGTCTCCCATTCCCGCCTGGGTGGTTATGCAGGCCAAACGTACCCAATACCCATGTATCTCGCCCCGCCGAGACTAACCCTGTCCGAACAGTTCCCCTAGGGGAACGTCGGTTCGACGTATAGTACAGCACAGGAAAGAAAGTCTTCGGGGAATGAGACGCAGGAGGGTTGGAATATGTTCCTACACCCTCCCTCGGTAGTTTGATACCCCCATATTAATTCAGTTACAGACCATTTGGAAACATTCTGACGGCTTCTACCTTTGTGAGTGAATCTTCTCGGTTTTAGTGTACAAAGTGAGTAGGGCGCATGTTTTTTTTTAATGGTTCTCCTCCTTGTATCTTGTGTTTCAGGGTGTATTAAAATAAATTATATATATTTTTTTCTCGAATTTAAAAGATTTAATTCATTTTGAGGTAGCATGCGTTCTCTGTCACACACATTCGCTCTCCTTGTCCCACTGTTTAAGGGGGCGCATTCCTTTCAGGGACTTACTTTGCGTTGGTGGACAGTACTGCTGCTAAGTCAGAAGTACCTGTAGCGCTCCCACCACAGCAGGCAAAAACCAAGGGAAGGGGCAGTTTAAGAAATGGAACACTACAATACCTCAATGAATTATCGTGTGGGGACTTCCTGCTTAGGACTACTTCTTCCGGTACCACTGGATTGATTTTCTCCTTTAGGGTTCTTTAAAGAAATTGTCTATACGGAGAATCCAAACCAGATCGCATTATTTATTGTCAGTTCATGCAGAATCACCTCAAGTATGGTTTAACACTCAAAATATCCTCTAACTAAAGAAATGAAATGTAATTCTCAGCATTCGCCTCACTAAGCAACTGCGTATCGACCAAGTTAATTTCACGCTTTACCCCAAGTACCTGAGAGGCTCATCTAAACGTAGAAGTTGTGGTACTTAAAAATAGACAAAAAGGCTAATATAGACCAATGAGGAAGCAAAAAGAAAAATGAATGAAATAGAGAAATCATTAAAAAATAGACAGAAGAGTAAACCTCGAATTTATAAGAATTTCTACGATAGCACAAAGACCATATTTCTGAACCACAACAATATTTTTGAATCAACAACCAAACATCTCTGTATCTAATATCACCTTCAAGTTTTACGAAAAGGAAACCCTTTGAAGTTTACTGTATATTGGTTGTAGTTTTTCGTTATTAGCGCTAGAGAGGCAAAAACATGTTATTGTACCTGAAAAATATAGCTTTTTCGGTGAGGGCTACATCTTTAGGATGTACTTCTCTGTGAAAATTGTGAGATAGTAGGCAGTTATTCGGATTCTTTCTCTCACTTGAAGCTGCTTTTCTCTGTTAGTAGTTTTAGTAATTTATCCCCATTCAAACTTTGTAACTGGCATCATCTTCAGTGCTTTAATTTAAAAAAGAGTTCCAATCATTGTTATTGCTGATTTGTACTATATATCTTCAAGTGATTGAGCTGCATCTATTTAATTCACTTTTTCCAAATGTACTTATATAGGGATTTTGTTTGAATAAAACGATAATTCTAAACTGTTAATCATAAAATTCAAAATAGTATTAATTGGTATATAATATAATTAACGTGAACCAAATGTGGAATACAAACCAAGATAGACCCTTTAGACAAAATATAAATACACATTCTGCTTTAAGTCTCATTCAGGTGCAGAATTTACCTGTCACAACCTTAGGGTTACTCTGAGGTCAATATCCTACTGGGTGATTAGTGATTACTCACTGTCAAAAAGTGTTGCACCATTTTGGGTAAAGTACGTCATAATGATATATCCTGAACTTATGTTAAGCAAGAAGGAAATGAGTATGCTTGCGTGAACAAGTGTAATAAAAACATTTCTGCTTGATTATGCGAATTGAATAATAGCTACCACATGGCGTGTAACAGCTTGACAAATGACAATGTAGCTAATGTCACGAACGCCATTAGCACAAATGGGGAACACTTCCCCTTCTCCGCCTTCTTTTGTTTGATAAATTTGCCCCAAAACATTCTGCAGTGATTGTAATTGTACACTCGGTAATGGGTCAGTCCTGCAGCTGATGTCCGAAAAGATAAATTGTCTGAGCTATTAGCACTTACATTTAGGAATATGATAAGAAAGTGGCACTTACTGTACATTTCAGAACATTGTTGGAGCAGTATCGATTAATTCATATACTTACATGCGTCACGACAGCTATTCCAGGTTCCGTTTTATACTATCGATTATCTAAATATTATATGAAGCCATCACAGGGTTCTTCGTAAAAATGGTACGTCTTTATTCTTGTGCCTAACATATTTCCTAACCTTTAAAACATTGCAGAAAAACAGTAGTAAAGTTAAATTGCAATAAATTGGATTCGAACCTGGAGGCAGTTATACAAATGTTCTCTGCTTTAGACAAGACATAAGTACATTTGAAACCTCAGAAACTACTGGCACTCAAACCAAAATTGGGTTCTATTTTGTTAGAGTTTAATGCTCTATTGCGATATTGTAAGCAGATGTGACAGCGAGTTCACCCGCGTAAGCTTCTGGGAATGGAAGAGAAGTTACAGAAGGTACCTAAAGGTGTACTTCTTAAGGATGGTTAGGGATGTAATGAAGGATTAGCCCTAAGAAGCGACATGTAGCCCTAGTATAAAAAGGTTTAATCAACATATGTAAACAAATTTGCTGATGTAGACATATAACAAAAAAGAGAAGGTTAAAGATTAATCGGTGATTGCTCTTCGTGTTTCCTTTACAAAGATTGCTAGCGTCACAAGTACCATCTTGGGCTAAAGGAACCTTCAAAGATCTGGGCATCACACGCTCCTCCTATTAGGCATATAAACGAATCCGGTAAGTGCAAATTAGTGGATATTGTATATAAAATAGTATCAGACACTAGCAGCTGACAAGAGCCTCCGTCACCACATGTTAGCTGAAGTCATTGCTTGTGAGTGTGAGGCTAGATAATTGCTGCACTGCCTAAAATGCACAATAAAGTTGGTTCTCCTCTGATCTAACGTGTTTTACCTTCAACCAGGGGCGGTTCCTCAATAAGGTTGCAGGTTTGCGCTACACCCAGTAATTCTGAATATACAACAGGTGCATTTTGCGCATTGTGTTTGCATTGTTTTATATACAAACATGTTTCAATTACGCTTATCGTCTGTAGCTGCCCATGACCGCAGAAGTCGAAATAAACAGTGATTAACTGTAAGAGCCGCAGGTTTGCAGCGAAAAGTTAACCTAAGATTGCGCCCAAATGTAGGCCCTCTGAGGGGTTTGCGGGAAGGTGAAGATATGGGAGTGGCTTCTTATACATTGCGTAAATGGAGGTTTATAAACCTAGCTCCTCCTACTCATAGCAACGGCTAAGGCGTGAATTTCAGGCTTAGCTTCTGTGAGCTCTGCTTTTCGAACACAGGGAGAATTTAATTAAATGCATGGAGAAGAGAGCTCTGTTAAACAACAACGCCACACTTGTTCAGGCTTCTGGGTTTATGGCCAGTTTGAAAGATTATAATTTTGTATTCTGGCTGTCTTTCTTCTACAAGGTCATACCCCATATGGACATTTTGTACAATCAGCTGCAGAAACGAGACTGCAATGCCACATTTGCCATCACCCAGGTAAACGCATTTGAAAGGGAAGTGCAAAAGGTAAGAAATAGCGTGGATATCGAGGAACACGAAGAAACTGCAATTAAGAGGAGAAGAATAGAAGATCATGATGTGAAAAGAAGAGAAGCTCTTGAAGTATGTGACATTCTTAGAGAAGCAAAGGACAGATTTAGCTTCACGGGGCATCTGGTAGCCTCAACTTTGTTTCATCAAGAAAAAGTCTAAGATGATTCTCTTAGAGAAACAATAAGGTTCTATCCTTTTATCATTGGAACAAAAATTCGTAGAGAACTGACTGTAATTTACACTCGAGGGGAATTTCGTGGAATGTCCAGCGCTTTGTGCTTGATGGACTTTATTAAGGAAAACAATTTATGTGCTTCATTCAGTGCATATGTCAAACTCCTCCGAGTACTGTTAACTATGCCAATGTGTACCGCTGAAGCAAAATTCCGTTTCTCAACTTTAAAAAGAATAAAAACTTTCCTTAGGAACACAATGTGACAGGACCGATTGTCAGCATTAGCAATGCTTTCAATTGAGAGAGATTTTGCTAGGAAGATCAGCGATTTCAACGCAAAAGTTATCGACAGATTCGCCAGATCAAGGAGAGGAGAGCAGAGAATCTGTATAAATAGGTGAGTCATTACTACTCTGTATTTTATTTTTTATTTGTTCACCACCAATAATTTAACCCACCAGCCGCCACTGCCTTCAACTGCCTGAAATCAAATATTTTTTAAATGAGTTATTTTCAAATTTCCACTCTACAGTGTTTACCTATCACGCCGAAGTATGATACAGATAATTTGGCTACCAAAATTTGGTTCTACTCTATTCACATTTATTAAAAGAATTTCACATTTTATAGTCTGAACATAACTATAAATTGAAAAAATGGGAAAATGGGGAATTGACAGTGTCCTAGAGTATTTTATTTATATCTAATCGATAGATGACTTATTTCAAGTAATTAATACAATTTTAGTTATGATAGATTATTATTTAATATTATTAAAATAGTCTTGCATTACATGACTTAAGGGGTTACTGCTGTGGGAAGCTAAACTCTATTCAAATGGATGCACTTACTACACATTCGGCTTTTCAGTTACTTAGGTTTTTTATATTTTAACGTTATGCATTTCTCTGGCTGTTATGTTTGAAATGTGTAGGTTTGAACATTTAAAATTGCTTAAATGTTGTTTCAAAATATATGGACACTAACGCCACAACCAAAAACAGCGCCATAGCCCTTCCAATGTTCCTATCTACATATATTTAATGTGAAAAATAATTCTAGCATAAATTTAAACCTAAACACGCTACTTATGAAGCTAAGAGGCTAAAAGCAGTTGCCTTATTACATTGGAGATTTATTACCGCGTAGAATAATTGAGATAGCCTTAAAAGATACCGGGAGTTAATCTAACAGTCTGGCAATTCGCCATGGGAGCCCAAGCGATAACAATATCGCCTGGGAAGCAAGATGACCGCAATTTGAATATTATTGAACAGCGGAAGTCTGATTTAACTTATTGCTTACTCAGTTTGAAAGAATTCTTAGTTTAAAGTGGTTTTAACAATGACAGGATTAAGCTGTGATGAAATTTCAGGATAATACTCATTACACGTTACATTGCTAACCACAATTATATTTATTGGATCTCATTTAAGTGTAAAGTAAATTAGTAAATCAAAGAAAATGCCTAGTTTAATATTTTTGACACAGTTCAGACAAACGACAAATCCTTTACTTCTATGCTTTATTCCCTTAAAATAATTTACTGTGTATAAATAATCTTTGATTTTCTACATTATTAAATGTATGTCCACTCACTCGTCTTATATAATTGGAGTATAAACATAGTGTGCTGAACATTTAATATTCCTTCCACTTTACCACTGGCTCTAAAACGCCCAACCAGAGTTTAATATGCACACTTTCCAAACATAATTTATTCATTAAAAGTACTTCGGTTAGTAAAAGGTTGTAAAACATAAATGTTTTTCTATATATTTGTCTTTTTGTATTCCCATTTTCTCTTGCCATGTAGCATCATGTTTAATTTAAACGGTGTGCATGACCGTTGAATTTCGCACATTGCTTTGCAATACAATGCGTTATAACCACAAACAAGGGAAACTACAATGCCCATAATCTAAAACGAAAGTACTTCTCATATTTGAAAATACATTTCAACAGCTGCGGTTGGCATGTATTTAGAAACGACAGCTGTTCGAAATATGTGTCTGTACTCATCCAGCAGTATTACAGTGAAATCAGTTAACTAGTTCAGTATGGGACTTAGCCGATATAGAAATTTAGCGGACAATTTAAAGTGAGCCTAGCCAAAAATAGACAGGAAATAATGGAACTGCCAAGAAGTAATAAAATATAAGGGGTGTATTTATATAACATTTCTTACTCGCTCTTTTATCAGCTGCTGTTATGAATGTTCATTATTGTATGTGCTGCTCGTTAACGGAGGCAATCGTTATAGCCTATTTATAAATATTATTTTAGATGTCATAAACCATTAAGGCGATTAAATATCAGGTTTTTAATAGTCGGATCGATATCAAATGACTTTGAAGGTCTTCCTTGCATAACATTGAAATAACATGTCAAGTTTATTGCTTTGGTAAGATCAAGATCTAGAATTTTTAAGCTGAACGTGTTACTTTCTTACATACTATGTACAAGTAATTAGGAAAGCAGAATTTTTTCTGGGCCACTTGCACACGAAGCTCTTTATTAATCAATGGTCATTTACACACCTTGTATTCTTCAACTCATTTAGTTAATGTAACAAAGGAATGTTCCCCTTAAAATATCTGTTTTTACTCTTAAATGTTTCAAAGTTGGACGTGCTTGCTCCTGAAGGATGTGCTGGTCTGCTCAACCATTCTACCTACGGTACACAGCTATAGTTTATATTTCAGGAACGCTTCTTTGCAACATTTGAGCCATATAACATAAGTCGATGGTAATGCTGACTAGCAAACTCCTTAGAGTGCGTATTTCAAGAAAACAAAACAAAAGATTCTTTGCAAATACATGATATATTTCGACCATAATAGGATAAAGGGAGACATTTTCGTGACATAGGCAACTTCGTGATACTTTTCCAAAGGGATGTTACAGAGAAAGCAGTTGGTGTTAACTCGTATTTCACTGTTGATAATTGACACTATTTGTTCCTAGAGCTAAGGAGCTATCGGCAGGCGCGTTAACACCAATTGGTTTCTCTGTGACATCCCTTAGAAAAAGCATTCAGAATTTGCCTATGTCACGAAAATACCTCCGTTTAGAATGTTGTTTCCGGGGTTGAAGGCCGTGGTCTACACTATGAAAACATATCTGACGTATCGCCCGTAACTCCGTCGGGCATCTTCATAGATTCTAAGTCTTGTTCTGTTCTTGTCTAGTTGTGCACAGACAAGACTTGGAATCTCTGAAGATGCCCGGCGGAGTTACGGGCGATACGTCAGATATGTTTTCATAGTGTAGACCACGGCCTTCAACCCCGAAACAACATTCTGTTGGATTAACGCCGGCCGTGAAAGCCTAAACATGTACATATCTCCCTTTATCCTATATTTCAACTAATTATTCATTCACCTAGAAGCCATAAGATAGAAATAATAGTACTATATTAAGGTCACATCAGCTGCTTATTGTTCCAATCTGACATTCAAACCAGCCTTATTTATCTTTCCATCTTTCCCTAAAACTGAGTTTCTCGCACAGAATCGTAATATAATGCAGGTTTGATTCATTACAGCGTTCATAAGTGTGTTTAAAATACATTTATATTGACTAGGTCAAACATCGAATCAGCCACGAGCATCAAGGATAAACATTGTTACATTAAATGACAGATCTTTCAAACCAACTGAAATTAGACACGGTAGCCGCCGTGGACCGGTTCGATCCCAGGCGACTGCATGTGGAATTCCTCATCGACAAGACGGCGTAGGGGCAAGTTTTCTACAGGATTTCCAGTTTCCTACGCCATCTTTCCACTAATTGCTCCATTAACACGTTTCATTTCATTCGTTTCACCCTCATTCTATGTCATCTAC
The DNA here is from genome assembly GCA_030765055.1 of Mantis religiosa. Classification (NCBI taxonomy): domain Eukaryota; kingdom Metazoa; phylum Arthropoda; class Insecta; order Mantodea; family Mantidae; genus Mantis; species Mantis religiosa. The sequence continues at coordinate 148,365,503 of CM060952.1, read as the reverse complement.
TTCATCACTCTCTACCAGGCATTGGGCTGATCACCCATCTTTGTCACCTACTGAACCATAGTCTCTTCTTCTCAACGGGCATTTTACCAAACATTCTACAGATACACCAAAGTTAGCGGTCAAAATTGTGCAGCAATTTTAAAGAAAATGTGATACAGAATACTGAAAATCGTCAAATAGCACAAAATCTTTATCCTAGGCCACAGAGTATAGAATAATAATGCCACAAAAGAAAAGTAATGCGACTTCTCAAGAATTTTCATTGCTTTAAAGATAAATAGCTTTTCAGGTAAGTAATTTTTATAATCTATGCCGATAAGCAGCAATTGTATAAGCCGCGCAGTGGTTTCCTGAACACTGAAATGTTTAAATGAAAGTTTTCTCCGGTCTTCCATGACAGTGACATTTCACTAGATAATTTTACCTTCTCAGGTATTACTAGATAGTTATTATTTTATCACTATTCAGGGAAGTTGTACTGTCTCCATCAATTTAAAATATTCTAGTTCCAGAAGTTTTCCTCCTACACACGACCTAACATTGAGTTAAAATGTTTACTTTTATTACATTTAAATTCTTCTACGTCTGACATATTCTTCTGTTGAGTCATTATCACTATTACCCTCGTTACTTTTTCCAGCCCATTGCCTTCAATTTTAATTATTTCAATTTTTTCTTCGGTTAGTGCATCTTTTTCCTAATATTCCTGTTTTATTTCGTTCACATGATGGCATACCTTTTTCCGTTCGGTTTGTCCAATTTTCTTAAATCATTGGCGACATAATATTTCGTCTTTTATTTTTAAGCTTACATTTCTGCAAGCAAGCAATTGTTTGGAATCTGCACATATTAATTCTATAGGATTTAGATCCGGATGTTGAGTTAGAATCTCGGTTAGGGTGAGTTACCTGGATAAGGTTTTTCCAGGTTTTTGCCTTATCCTGATAGACGAATGCCAGGTAACTCTAACTTCTATGGACCTTGGACTCATTTGAGCATCATTTCACCCATTTCATTCAACGTAACGTTGGAGGACGTAAAAAATAAAAAAATAGATCCGGTTGTTAAGAAGGAAGTGTAAAGGTTACATAATTATACGAAGGCGGCTCAACAAAGACAGAGACTGATTCCTGCCTGTAGCTTTCGTGATAGTTTCATATCTGTAACATAAATATTTGAAAATTGTGGGTTTTTATGTATGTCGGTAGGTGGTAGCACTCTCGTATTTGTAGGTTGGTAGTAATGCCCTATTTTGTAGACCCTACGTGCATTTCGCACACCTCACAACGGAGGTGACGCGAGAGGAGCAGTACAGCACAATCAAATTCTGTTTTCGTTTTAACCATACAGCCACCGAAACACATGAAAAGCTGAACCAAGCGTTTAGTGAAGATGCACTACCTGGTGCAATAATGTTTAGGTGGTTCAAGGTTGACTCCCGAAAACAAAGGTGTGCGAATGGAGACAAGCCGTGAGGTGCTGCGTATCTTTGCTGATGGAGGGGATGTATGTTTTAAATCGATTATCACTTTTGATGAGTCATGGCTGCATCATTTTACTCATGAAGGAAAACAAGCCAGCACAGTGTGGAAATCTTCAGATTCTTCAACACCAAAAGAGGCTTAAGTTCTTCCATCTGCGGGGAAAGTGATGGTGATCACATTTTTTACTGCAATGGAATGCAGTTCCCCCTCACAGCGGCGTACTACACGTCAGTATTGCCTACACTGAGGAAGCACATTGCAAAGAAACGACCAGAGCTTTCTCGGACTGGGTGGCGACTTCATAATGACAATGCACAGCCCAACGTCGGAAATCAAATAATGCAGATTCTGGCTCGATTAAACATTACCTGCGTACCACATCCACCTTATAGCCCCAATTTTGTACCCTGTGACTTTTTTTATTCCCATCACTAAAGGCAAAGCTTAGGGAGTATTCGATTTGAGACTCTAGCACTGATACAGAAAAGTGTGGCGATTCTCAAGGACCTGACAAAGAATGGTCTACAGCACGTGTTCAAGGACTGGCAGAGACGCTATAAAAAGGGAATTGAAGTAGGACGGGACTACTTTGAAAAATATCATGTAAACATTGAATTGCAGTAATAAACGTCTGTGAAAAAAAGTCAATCGTTGTTGATCAGCCCTATTTGGTCAGTCAAAATTTCTTCTGAGACGGCTTAAGAGCTAGAATCTTTTCATGTGGTTTTGCTGTGGTGTTGTTTTCATCAAACGGGATATTGTGATTTTTATAAGCAAGAAAGCATATATCTACATAAAGAACTTGAATTCGGAGGTTTATCTACTTGTACATTATGGTAAGAGATATTGTCTACTGTTAATACCAAATTAAGTGTAAGTTTGGAATTAACATTATGCATAAGCGCTTTACGTAATTTTCAGTATTCATTTCATCATGAACACGCAATACTTATACGACTGTCACGGTACCTGACAGTCAACTGTAAAGTATAGGCTCGGGCTGGCAGACTATTCACACAGGTGTTGCATCAAGTTGCTGGGGACAGGTTTTGGAAGGAGACAGAAGAGAAAGAAGGCTAGACCTGGACTTTCTGACTATTCTAACGGTGAAGCTCGGTGTTCTAGAACCATTGCACGACTTACAGTATGATTTGTTGACTTATAGGGATTATTTAGAGGAATTGGGTTATCAGAACAAAAGAACAGTAATGGATTTTTAAATAAGAAATCAGTTGCATTAGTTGAAACACCTTTTGGAGAAGACGTCATTTATATATATATATATATATATATATATATATATATATATATATATATATATATATATATGTGTGTGTGTGTGTGTGTGTGTGTGTGTGTGTGTGTGTGTGTGTGTGTGTGTGTGTGTATTTAAATGATTACTTATTAATTCTTAGTACAACACTGTGGTTCAAATCAATAACATTTAGCTTCAAACTGACGAGCAAACAGAAATTCACTATCCATGCTAATAGTTTGCTTCATATTCTAGTGCGTATAGAGAATGTAATGAAGTGATTTTAATGAAATGATGTTATATTGATTACTGCTGGTATTTAGTGACATACGTAGTGATATCCAAATTGCCCAAAGGAATTTAGAAACGGAAAATTTTGGGGACTTCAAGGATCAAAACTGTAGTACGAAATAATTATGTCCATGCATTTTAATTAAATGTTCATTAAAACTGTATATTTATTCAAGCTTCTGCAATAGCCGTCAGAAAACGCTTCTTCTTACTGCAGGAATTACGAATTGGCGTCACTTGTATTTAGTTTGAAGTTATCTAGCAAATACCTGTCTTGGTTCTTTCGTTGTTACAGTCAAAGAACAGTTGAATATCTATGCTGTACGCACAGACACTCAAAAGTACAATGTCTTAGTTCACACATTCCTTGATATACTTGTATAGTTATCAAGAAGTTTCTGAACTTCTTCTGAAATCAATAATATTTTGGCGAAACGTTACGTCCATACATGGCTAATGGCAGCTTGAGTTTTATATATTGTTGCGTTTCCTTCCTTAAAACCATCAGATTATTGTGTAATAGGAAGTTTTCTTCATTTTCAGGTTAGAATGTAAAAAAGGGGAACATATTAACCCTCATCGTCTTCAGGATGCAGGACCCACTGTGTATTTATAATACTGCTTTAAATTGCCTTCAGATTGATTGGAGATTGGTAAAATTCAGAATCCAATCATATATAGATAATATCTATGCGGTGTTCAGCTTTAGAAAGTGTTTGAATTCATTGCAGTATTATTTCAGGTGCCCCTAAGCCATATGCGGGAATCGATGTTGCCTGAAGCGGCCTCTTCTAGAGTCATAATCCCATAGAGACCTAATCTGGGTGCTTTGATGTAGTAGAATGGCGAAAATTTGGCTGCCCGGTGCTGTTGATTGACGAAGTTCTCGTTTACCAGCTTTCATTGGAGACAATAAAAATCAACGGAAAACCGTTAATGCTTAACCTAAACATTAAACGAAAGTACTGCTTCTTCCATACTAAGTAAAAGCATGTTTGAGAGGTAACAGTTTCTCCATTTTATTCTAAAGATACTTTGAAGAAGGGTTAGTAAAAATTAGCAATAGTGTTACAATGAACACAGATGACTAGGAAAGAAATGTAATTTTCGGACATGTCATATAGATTAACATTCGAAGTTGTGAAACCGAATACAAGGAATAATGAAAGGAGATAAATATTTTGTGGAAAATTTGTTTCAAGATTCGCTACTGCAATCATAACAGAAATAAGTATCTCGAAAACACAGTTCATAATGCGACTAAACAAGGATGACTCCTACTAAGAGAATGCTATAAGGTTTGAAGAGGTTTAAAGTATATTACCAATTTCATTAAACTATATACAGGATTACACAGCAACACATTATTTAAAGAAACGCATAAAACCATAACTACTAATTTCATATACTATTTGCAGAGATCATTACAGAACTTCAAATATATACACGCAATTTAAATGAGATACTACTTGTTATCATTTTAATGTCTTGGTAATCTCTAGCTTAGCAAAGTCTAATGTGGGAATTTCCTTAAAGGTTCCAGGATACGAAGGAGACACATTCCATACCTTGCCAAAAGATAGCTCACAAAACAATATTTCAGTTCTTGACCAGATAATTTTTTAAAAACAAATTCCTCGCAGCGATAAAACTTCCATTGAGCTGTATGAACGTTAAACTTAAATATTACTTGTTAAAATACCTAAATTATCGTAAGTAATTCCAGGTATATATATGGAGGACTGTTCAATAAAAAATGATCATAACTTTAGACGGTTATAATTTTTATCACTAAAATTCAATCTTATTGTATTCTGTTAGCTTAATGCGAAACAAACACGGCGCAGTAGTTTCATTATTGGTACCCCTGGTTTCCGCCTGTGAGAACCAGGCAAGCTCAGATATGTTCAGTATCGCCTACCGCTGCAATGGAGGCAACATAAAGTTTAAGTTGATGTTAGAGGAAGATCCGGAGTTTCTTTAAAGCGTAATCACTGCTGATGAAACTTGGCAACATAATTTTATCCTGAGAGCAAACATCAAAGCTCAGTGTGGAAATCTCCTTTATCACCAAACCCCCAAAAAGCAAAAGTGGTTGCTTCTGCTGGGAAAGCTATGGTCAACTCGTTCTTTGACATTCATGGAGTATTTTATCAGCATAATGTACTTGCACACACATCAGTAACTGGACAATACTACAGGGACGTCCTGAAAACACTGCAAGTTCATATCAGGCGCAAAAGACCACATTTCCATGAAGCAGGCTGGATGCTGTACCACGATAATGCGTGGCGGTATATTGCCAATGTTTTGCTGAATATCTTGCAAAAATCAACGTGAAATGCATCCCTCACCCTCCCCATGTGACATTTTTCTATTCCCCAACTTGAAGAAACGTCCTTGTGGAAGGCATTGAGCATCATCAGAAGCAGTGGTGAAGGCTACGGAGGCGATTTTGAAGGATCCCTAAAATAGTTTCCAGCATGTCTTTGAAAACTTGCAGAAACGCTGGGACAAGTGCATCGGTGCTTCATGGATGGCATGTGGATTTTCAATGGCCCAATGGCGTGAGCTCTGTGAGCTCACATAACCCGATAAATGGAACCATGCTGCATCTGTGAAACATATGATGCACAATATGGCAGGATTTTGCACAACGAACATCTGAAACAAACTAAAATAATTCAATCTTTCATCCTTATCCGGTTCCTATAACTGATAAACAACCGTAACACCAAGTGTCTTTAGGCGTGCACTTTTCGCAACTCTGACACATTGAGTAGGTGTAACATGTCTCCTGCAAACATCTTAATGACTTTTTGGGTGTGTGCTCCAGTCGTGCTCTTACGTCAACAACAACCATGGGAAGCCTAGACGAACGATGCTTGCCTTTTTCACTATCAGAGATCCAGTTGTTTCCAGTTTGTTTACCAGTCCCACTATTGTGTCTTTCTTAACGAAAGAAATGTTTAAATGTTTAAGTTCTACACAAATTGCTCTATATATAAAATGTATAATATTGCTTTAAAGTTTATGTATATTTTAAATCATCTTGCAGAGTTAATGAGTGCTACATTTCTGTTTCGTATGATATAGTTTTCAAAAATGGGTGCAAAATATCACAGGTAAGAACGATTAAGACAGACGAAAAAGGTACAGTAAACAATGTGCTTCAGCAAAGGCATAAAAATGTAATATTCTAGCTGGCAATTAAAATAGCTAAATAATTTGATCACCATAATAGAAGGGCATGTATAATTGGAAGTAAAAACTCTTGTTTTTATTTTGTTCCTTAATTAGATAAGTGACACCACATTTTTACAATAACAGTATTTTGAAAATGCTATGTAAGTACTTAAACTTTAAATATATGAAAATCACATAAAAGTCGCCTCTAGTGAAAATGTAATTCTCTTACTTGGGATTTCATGAGAGGATTTTGTAATTAAGGATTTGAAAATAATTATAACCGCATCTTAAACTCATAACAACTTTAGATTTTAGTCGTACCTAAAGCATAGGTGTGCAAGTTTCGGAACCTTTGTCCAGATTGCCCAATTATAGCAATACGCTGTTTAAAATAACAATAACAGTAGCCTTAAATTTATAAAGTATCTTACAATTTTGACCAACTCCTGGCTTAGTTCATATTAACAATGAAATATATTGTAGCACATTCAGAGTTATGTAAAGCTTTAAACATGGCAAATTAGAATTAGCTTACTTTTGTTATGGCAAGTGGATTAAGGTAAAATGATTTAATTTAACTCTTAAAACGTAGGTATGCAATATTCTAATGAAATTGTACAAAATTGTTGATTACTGCACGTGAAAACTAGTGTAGGCAACGTCTATGTGTCATTTCTGCTACGTCCCCTATTTTAGGTATTAAGAAATTTTACCTAGAACTGTACGTAGGTCAAAAGAAGTATTTATACGTTACAGGTTGAAAATGGAGACTGAAATGAATCAGAGTAATAATGTATAATGCTGTCGGATAGTATATAACTGTTATAATATTCGACAACACAACCGTATCTTACCATAACCATACATATATAACTATATATGGTTATATTATATATAGTATTTCTCTGAATACTATCAGTGAAATCATATAAAGGTTTAGAAAAGCTAAACAAGAAGTGCAATTATCTCTGTTAAATTGTGAGCTTCCATTTCATTCAAATCTGCCATAATGTGGTGAGACATATTCTGTATTAAACAAAATAGGCTTGAAAGTAAAATATTACAGTTTTCCAATGTCTATATCCGTTCGAAGCACCAGTTTTCTTTTTGAAGTCAAATTGTTTCATTTTGGAGTTCACTGGCACCAATACATATACAAATTTATCCTTTTTTATATGTTAGCACAGATGGAAAGTGTATTTTGCAACCTTTAATTATAGACGGGCATCTTCGTGAGGCGGACCGGCCCGTAGCGGACCACGCCGAGCGCTCCCTTGTGCTCAATGCCTCACAATTAAGGACTGGTGGCGTGCGGAGGTTAAGGAAAGGGAGATTGTAACCGGTTCGAGGTAACTTGTAGCTCCCGCATGAGAACTCTCATCTGTACTTCGGGAGTGGGTGCGTCCTTAATGATTGTGGGTTGAATGATATCACGAATCTGGTAGACAAGTTTATTGTTATACTTAGACCCCTTTTCTCCTCACCGTAAATTCGTTGTCCGTGATGTCGCTGTGTTTAGCGTCACTGTATCCCGCTTCAATATTGTGTTGTGGTGTGCAGAGGCAGCAGCACTGCGTAGTCGAAGTAGATTTATTTATCGTCTTCCATATATGTTACTCTTTGCACTAACTCTCATTTGAGAGATTGTTAGATATTGCACTTTGTCTCTGTGCATGGCGCGGAAGTGTACTTGTTAGGAGGCGCCGAATACGTGTCCGTCTCACGTAGAACTCAGGACCGAAGTGTTCTTAATAGAAAATCCTACTTTCCGCCATCACTTTGAATTGCACCCAATCTAGGCATTTTTGTAGTTTGGAGATCACCAGAACAAATGCCAATTTTTCATTGGCTGGTACCTATCCCCACTTGAGATCAGTATTCAGAATTTCCAGTTTCGGACCTAATATTAGAGGTGCTTTCTCTAACGGTCCCCATGCAAAAATTTATGCGGGAGAATGCGTTCTGACCGACGGTCAAAATTTTGAAGCCTGTTGTCAGAAGCACGCATGGGATTTTAACAATGGGTTGGTTTCCCACTGGGTGGCACCAAATTTGTCTTGAGGTCAAAACAGACAATAGAGTAGGGTTGTTTGTTTACAGGGATTGCAAAGGGAGTTTACTGATCTTCGCAGAAGTCCTTGTCGCCAAGGCCGGTCTGGAGAATATGCTAGCATTATGGCATATATCTATTGTGGTATACGCCATTTATTTATACTTATTCGTTTTTATGTTAATGTCTTTCTGTTATCAAGTTTTATGTTGTCTCTGTGTTCCTAGGTAACAGGGGCTGTGTCATTCGAAATACATAATGTGGCAGACCGTGTCAAAGGTGTGTCTATAGGATGGGACTACATCTATGTTGCCATTTTTTGCTATTATTAAATTAGCCAAATATCAAGAGCCTAACATTCGATGAAAAAGGATCCTATATGCTTAGTTTCAAGCTAATCAATGTTTATGAAACATCTATTAGTTCGATACCTTTGCTTTCTCACCTAAGTTCATCTCACATAAATTTTGCTGATTATATAAACCAAGGACAGCGATAGATATATCGGCCAAACACTCTTCGAAACCATATCCAATAAAGGTATTATGTAATTGCTTTTACTTCATAATATATAAAAAAACTCTGATTCTACCATATATGTCAACTAAGTTCTGCTAGAGCAATACTTTAGGATGCAATTCTTGAAAATAAACAAAACCGGGCTTACAGCAGACACAATGGCACAGATAGTAACGTCGGTGACTGCATTCAAGACTGTTGGTCAATTCGACCTTCCTGTTCGGTTTCCTGGGTCTCTAGGCGAATGCCGGCGAAGTTCATTACATCTCCTAAATCTCCTCGCCCTCCAAGTTACCTCGCTTCACATTTTACTTCACCCATCATTACTTGGTTCTTTCAGGGTCATAAGCTCTCTCGGGCGCTGCACAGTAGGAAAGAACATTTATTGTAAACCCTCCATCTTCCGAGCTTCCCAGGGGAACTTCAGTCCCACGGAACTTGATGGTGGTTGTAGATGCCAACGGGGTGCTTCAGTCCACAACCGTAAAGGACCCTGACCTCTCACTGTCGGGGTTCCTGAATCGACCGCCCTCTGTGCTTTCATCTCACCCCTCTGTCCCTGGAAGACCCTTTGTTGGACCCATGAGTGGCATGCCCAGGTCTCTATGCGCAAGAACTAAACACCCGTTTATTTATCTTCCAGTGATCCAATTAAATTCCACTTCGTGGGGCAGCCGGGCTGCAGTGCATTCTATGATGTTCAAAACATGAAAAGAGACCGCAATAAACACTAAGATACTAAATGTTTTCTGCAAGCTCACCTATGTTCATTCATTAAAAAGATCTTGGACACGTTTTAAGAATGCTATAGCCATACACTGAAAAGCACAGAATAGATTGTAAAGCGATGGACTCTCTATTTACCAGTAATTGTGACTAACAAAATTCATGACAAAAGTCAGCGGAAATCTACGTAGGGCTTAGATGCACCTCATTTATCTAAGACCAGTTAAATTAAAACCCCACTTGAAATAATAGAAGTAAATAAACGCGATTCACCCAAAGAAATTGGATGGACAACGAATGATTTCGAAGATCACAATTAAAGATTAAAAGCCCATTCTGCTATACAAGTACAGAAGCAGTCGACAAAACACCATTGAAAACATTAATAGAATCCTAAGGAATCCCCCTCGGTAACGTAGATGGTAGCATGTCTGCCTCATGTTCAAGAGGTCCCGAATTCGAATCTTGGTCAGGGTGAATTACTTGGATAAGCCTTTCCGGGGTTTTCCCTTATCCTAAAAGACGATTGTCGGGTAGCTCTAAGCTCCATGGACCCTGGGCCCATTAGAGCATCATTTCACCCACTACAATCATCGTCCGAAATGACTTCAAAAGTTAAAGAACGTAAATGATACAAAAAAATTCTAAGGAGAAAACAAATATCATTACGCAATAATGGTGTTTTCCAAAATGAAAAAAGTGTGTAATTTTCGAGTCAGCATTAATCTAAGCAAAATTATAGAAGTTTAGTACTTCCACCTAGGCTTTAAACCATTTTAAAATAATAATAAATTCACTTCACAAAGGGGGGAAATCTAAAATGAGTCTGAAAATATGAATATTTATGTCTGGTTCTCAATAATGTACACATAAACATTACTACGTAATACGTTTTCTCATTGATTTTTTAAATAGACACATGCACACATTATTTAAAAATATATTATTAATGTACAGAAATAAAAATTAAATGTGGAAATGAATATTCCGTGTTACTTATATTTATATTAATTTCTTTCTTTTCTAGTCATCAAGGTATTGAATATCCTGGGAAACACATTTCATCATAGCGACCATGGGTGCTTAAAAAGTTTAGTACTTCAGTGCTTAAAATGCTTAGGGGTAATTTCAAATACAAACACCACATTTACTAGCAATCAATAAGTATGTTCATGATTCAATGTAATCAAACAATATGTTGCCAACTCTTTTGTCAATAATTGGTTGCCGTAATGTATTGACAGTGTTTTTATTTTTTATTTATATTAGTGTTTCGGCTCTATGCAGCCTCTCTAGCAAAATTGAAATGGGGATTTAAATTCTTCTTATAGGTGTGCTTAACTTCTGTGATTATTAGTGTCCTTAGATTTACAGAAGGTTGATTTGACGGAAGACATGTTAAGCATTTTTACGTACGAAAAAATAGACATCAGCCTCTGTCGGGTTTGAACCTGCAACCTCGCGAAGGAGAGACCAACATATTACTCCTATACCTCGGAAGACTACAGTTTGCTTTAAACTGAAGAATAATGTTTAAATGGGCACCTACTCATTACAATATTCTATTTGGGTACTCAATTGATTTTACCTATAGAAGTGTCATCCTAATTTGCATCGTTATTACTTATTGCCACGTTACTAAACCAAACTTTTGATGGATACATGAAAAGAAATATTGAATATTATGAATTTCAGTATATGGAGCAATTCATGCCCTGTTAACTAAGAGCAATTGAAAAGCCTGGAAACGTTCCCCTCTATCTTACATGCGTCACTGTTTGGCAATGACTAAAAGCCTTTTGTTGCCCGTTATTTTATCGTTAATAAGTCTAGTCTGCAGCCGCAGTTCGAACCCATGAATATGGAATAGAGCTTATCACATCGACCACATTATCCATGAATTAGTAGGCAATGCGCGTTATTTAATCGCGCAAATCCTTTAATAATTTAGAATTAGGATCTCAGCTTATTTTTTAAATACGCTCGATGACAGTCAGAAAATCGGCATTTTAAGCTGATTTATATTTCGAGTTATTCAAATGAAAATACGATGGCAAATACCGTCTGAGATCACAATTAGTCACAGAAAGCAGTTTTTATTAGTTATAAGTTTGTAACGTACGTGTTCATTTAACTAACAATGAATTCTCAATGTTCGCCTTTATTAGTTAATATAGTTAAAATAAACTAATCGATTATGTTTAAATTGCATTACCTGCCCAACCATTTTCCATAATCGATAAGAAACAAGTGTTTATTTTTTATAAGAGTTGTATATACAGGCGACGCCGTGACCGAAGGTCAGACTATTCGCTTCTCAGCAACGCAGCCGGAATTTGAAATTACCGGACAGCACTGGCGTATATTATGGGATATCAAAACTATCATCGAAGCCAATATATAAAGTAAACTAGAAATTAATAAGCAATGTTAATAATAAGTGCAGTACCGGCCAGTCTTCCAAATAAAGAATTAGTGCATAGAGTGGAATATATCTCGTTCACTATCACTGAAGAGAGGGGCAAACAGAGTTTCATAAGCTATTGTTGCGGCTCATTCTATGGTAAGGGGCAGTGAGGGACAAGGGGGAGCCATGCAGGATTCAACACGTCAAGGCTTCGGAACCTTACATCGCTACATTTATACGAGCATCTCCAAAATGTACCATACGGACGCAACTGGCTTTGGAATTCCGCGTAGCACGTGGAGTTAAAGGCAAGAAAGAGCGTGTCAGTACTAAAATTATGGAACACATGACCAACTTTATATTGTGTGCAGATTATTGTATCTGAGACGAATGGTTATGGAGGAATAGCTTCCTAAATGGCAATATGCATGTGGAACAATAAGAAGATGCGACGGAGGGTTTGATGGTTTATGAAGCTGCAATCCTGATGATGTCGCTCCGTCCTTATCTCTGGGATTGAAGCAGTAGTCCCAGCACGACCTAAGCTTCTGCTCTCGGATCTGGCATCCAAGATTCTCTTTTCATTTTTTATTTTAAGAAAAAGATCCTCTTCAGTATCCAATGTTGCTCCAGTTGATGCACGAGAAGCTCTTATCTTCAAGGTTAGCCTCAGATAGAAATCTGAGGGAACTAAATGTTACTACGTATTCTTTCAAATGTTCGATATTTCGATCATTTGTTACATGATCTAACAAGAATTAGATAGAATAAGTTGGAACTTCTTTAAAGAAGTTTAAACTATATATTAATACACAAAGTAATATCAATTTAGTATCTATATAACCTCTGACATACAAGTCTTTAGAAACAGGTGTTTCATTATTCTGCGGTTCCACATAGAAGACTTTCGTTATCATCATAGCTTGTAGTTTACTGAATGGTCATTGCTATGACGATTAACACTTTTGGATTGGTCCACGTCACTTTTGATGACCAACGTATTCTTACCATACTAGGTAATGTTTTTACAATATTTTCTTTAAAACATAGCTTCAGTAATTTAATATCCAAATATTATTTCACATGGCTTTGAATTTCGAATAAATCTTCTAATGAATTAACATAAAATTTTGAGGAAACGCAGATTCAGACTGATAAATTGAATGCCATAGCCGGGATTTGAGCCACGGATCTTCTGGTTTCCGTCCAGCCGCTCTATCATTGAGCTACTATGGCCAAAGTGCCGATATGACATTCCATTCTCCAACTGACTCGTATTCTCCCGGTAAACCACTAGGAGTTCTCACAAACACATGAGACAACTACCTTAATGGCGACTTACAACATGTAAGTACTTTAAGGCCCGGGCTTTATAGTTAACCACTATTAGGTCAATTAATGGAAATTAATTCTTCGTTTACACTGGCCGTGTGTCTGACAGTCTGAATCTACGTTTCCACAATTTAGCCTACACACGGCCAGTGTGAAAGAATAATTCATTTCCATAAAATATTGACATTAACAATTTCACATTCTTCATTTTCCTTCCTTTATACTTTACACAATCACAGGTTATCAATTCTTTCTTAATCTCGCAATTTTTCCTTCTTTTTAAACAATTTATGATGAATTATTTTTAAAAATTTAGAATAACAAAACCAAAACAATTACAATTCCAAGGAATTCCAAAATTCTATATGGAGCAGAAACTTCGGTACTAACATAAAAAGATAAAAGCATTTAAAAGCATAGAAATGAAATTTTTAAGATCCGTATTGGGTATAAATCGGACGAAACATATGTATAAGAAACTAATTTTTTTTAAAGGCTCCTTTCCTCACCAACGTTGGCGTTAGGAGTTGCTTGGGGTCCCTCAGCGGGAAGGGAGCCGAAGAAGATACTAAATATACAAACGAAATATACAGAATACAACTGAAAAAATTCAATACCTTCAAAAGAAATGGATAAAAAATCTGGGAGGAATGGATGCATCCCTTATATCAAAAAAGGCACCCTCAATTATAACGCAAGAGTGAGAAGAGATGTTGGTCGTCCTATGGAGTTGGATCCAACAATTCTAAGGGAACTGAACGGATAATAGGAGGAAAACCATACTGAACTGATGAGGATGATGAGGAGGAGGAGGAGGAGGAGGAGGGGGATGAGGATGAGGGGGGATGAGGGGAGGAGGAGGAGGAGGAGGAGGAAGAGGAGGAGGAGTAGGAGGAGGGGAAGGAGGAGGAGGAGGGGAGGAGGAGGGGAGGAGGAGGTGGAGGAGGGGGAGGAGGAAGGGGATGAGGAGGAGGGGGAGGGGGAGGAGGAGGGGGAGGGGGAGGAGGGGGAGGAGGGGAGGAGGGGAGGAGGGGAGGAGGGGGAGGAGGGGGAGGAGGAGGGGGAGGGGGGGGAGGATGGGGGGAGGAGGAGGACATTACCTATACTTGCGCTTTTCTTTGTAAAACTGATCCACCTTGCTGTTAAACTGTTCAGCAAAGGTTATCATATGAGTTGCACACTTTTTCTTTGCATTTTATCATGGGTGACCATTACATTTTAGTTTGCATTATGATATATAGATATAAAACAACATGTATTATGCTCCACGTCTTTTAGGGATGAACTCCCTAAATTATGGCTTTATATAAAGGAAGTTCTTCTTTGTTTCCAGAGGTATATTGTAATATCTCGGAATTAAGTCGAATTGTGTGAATAAACTATATCTTTGCGTTGCTTTTAGGTGTTCAATATCTTAATTCAGATAAATTCAATTTGTTACACTTTAATTTTAATATGAATAATTTTATATTTCTTTGAAACTGGTGTGCAACTCTTAATACTCCCTTTCCACACTCCCTTTTTAACAATCTGAAGCATGTCTATCAACAATATCTAATTATTGTATTCATTTTTTGGTTATATTTTGCTTCATTTTCGAAATGTTCTCTTATCTAATCCTAAGCAAATTTTATCCCTATGTTAGGATCCTTAAATTTGCATGTCTTTGATGTTTCTTTGAATAACTTCATATTGTCTACAATACTCGTTTTATCGAAACAATCCTTATTTCACCTTGAACCATTTATTTGGCGAGGAGTCAGCAGAAAAATACCTTTATAGTAAATCTACTCAGCGCTAATGCACAAATTATTCATTTAATTTGCTGAAACAAGTGTCACTTTAGTTATACTTTGGTGAATAATGGCATATTATGATAATCATCACAATGTCCTGTTAGTATCAAGTTCATTAACAAGAGGTGAGTACTTTAATAGAGAAAATAAAGTTTTTCTCGATAAGGCTTAGAATAATCTTAAATTTATGAATGACGTATGTAGAAAATGAGGGACTCAAGGAAGAGCATGGAAAATGTAAACTCCGCCTTTATCATAATACCCAAATTTACCCCCACTCCCTCCCCCCGTAATATAAAATACACATAATATTTGATTAGAAGCAACAAGTAAACAGGCTCACTTTCTTCTCCGGCAGCCAGCCAGCTGAAAAGATGATTAGATATCAACCTTTCTGGAGTGTACATCTCCCCGATCATCAGGATATTTATGTACACTCCCGAAACGTTGATATCTAATCATCTTTAACCTGACTGGCTGCCCGAGAAAAAAGTGAGCGTATTCGTCGCCAGGAGAGCTTCAGGTCGTATATAACTCGAGTGAAATTTAACTAAATAAGTATTGAGTGAATGTTGCATTTATGGCCAAGGATTTTAAAATAAATAGGCGAAATTAAAGCTCTCCCTTCACTTGCAAAGCAAATACAGGTAGTGAAGTAAAATATAAAATAAAGTAGTTAATTGTGGTGAAAGCTAGACGTTTACGCTACACTGACAAACGACATGGCCTAGATTGCAAATAGGTAAATAAGTAGAAATTGACTTCGCCGTTTTTGTAAGATGGGTAAAGAATGCATCATATTAAGACTACTTGCAACTAATATAGGAAACTAGTATTTTTATGTTAAGTCTACGTAACGTAATTAGAGAAAGGAGTTCTAACAATATAATTCAAAGAGCATTCAATTTGGAGACCATCTTTGGAGGAATTCCGGAAACTGTATATTGGGGCAATACTTCTATCATACTATCCCCCCCACCACACACAAAAAAAGTTTGCATAACACAACCTAACCAGGGATGTTAATGGATGATATCATATGGCCAGAACTTGCACGGGAGGAGCTTCTAAGATAGGATTCACATGCTTTGCGGAGAGGTTGGAATTTTCTGTATAAAGATTCCATTACGTTACAAAATACTGAAACTACAATTTAGACATGATAGGTTTACTACAATAATAGAAAATACACAAGTGGCCACATGGCCGGTTACTTTACACACAGCGGATCTAGGTCCGTCCTTATTCACAGCTGGCTGACAAGAGAGAGAATACTTCCTTGTACAAGCTTCACTTGAAAGGGAGGTCACATGACATGACGTCACACGTACAACTAGTCAAATGATGATCCAACATATTTGAATTAGAATACAGTCACTTCTGATAATATTTACACTATAGCAAGTGCAAAGTAGAATGTTTGAACCAGAGTAACAAATACTACATTGTTATACAGCAGGTTCTAGAACTGTTAAACAAAAAGCTTGGTTATACTTATATATCGCTGCAAAAAGTGACCTTTGGAACTACATATACAAACTACGCCTATGGCTAGTAATCAAAGTCTTATATTATTTATTCGGGGAAAGGATATATCAGGAGTCCCAGGTATTAAAGGAACTAATCAATTACCAAATCCAAAGTATAAACAACTCTAAAAGATGAAGGCCCGCCTCGTTAGTGTGGTGGTAGAGTGTCTGCCTCACGTTCAAGAGGTACCGAGTTCGAATCTCAGTCAGGGTGAGTTACCTGGATAAGATTTTTCCGCTGTTTTCCCTTATCCTGAAAGACGAATTTCGGGTAACTCAAAGCTCTATGGACCCTGGGCTCATTTGAGCATCATTTCACCCATTCCATTCATCGTCCGATATGACTTAACGTTGATGGACGTAAAAAAATGAAATTAATTTAAGGAATAATATTACTATTCACATTAAACCACTCAAACGCCAAAAACGATATATAATGTTCCAAAGTCTTTATGATTTCTTGAGCATAACCATAGTTGCAATAGAAGTAAAATGGCACAACTATTCAGTATGTATGGATTTCGATTTTTGACGAATTTTCCTTGATGCTCTGATCCTTTCCTATTGGCCTTAACCTGTTGCCATTAGATTAATGCAAATGCGATTTCCTATTCATATTCTACTTTGTCCCATAAATATGGGAAAATTTTTAGGCGTGCCACACTAAAAATTCTGCATAAAAGGATCTGCTTGTTGTCGAAAACCGTTTGAATAAGGTTTTGTGTTTTAATAATTTGTATATGCGCTAGACAAATTCCTCAGCCTATTCATGCGACTTCTCATCGTTCTTGGACATTAAGTAATTAAGAACGAAAGAGTTAAATAATCAGTGTTCTAATTTTAGAAGTGTCAACATAATCAGCACTCTTCTTCATGGGCTTAGCAGAATTGCGTCAGGAATTGAATGGGTTATATGTGATTGTCGATATGAGCCATAAATGATAAAAGATCATTCATGCAAATGTCTTCAATTGTCAGAGTAAATGTCACTCACTTTCCCGGGGTCTTAGATGTGCTAAGTCCTTGATTTAAATCAACCCTTCGAGGCTTGTGGAGAATTATTAAAAATTAATGATAGAGTACTACTCACAATTTTCGCCAAAGAATTTAAATAAACTGAGTCTAAAAGTTTAAATAATCCAATTATTTATGAAAAGCACACTTAAATTTTTCTGCATGGAGGATATGATAAATTAGTCATAACTCAGCCTTTATGTCATAACATGCGAATGTTTACGACTCGAAAAGTTAACTGGGAACCGTGAGCAGTCTCAAAGTTTCTCTGTGCTGTATTTCTCCAATTCAGACGCGTTGAAATGAGATCCTTGCTGCTGGCTATGTAGCAATTTTACAGACACGTATAAGTCATTAGTGTTGGAGGAATGGGAAACATGCTCTGGAAATGCGTGGATGCGGAAGTTCCCTACATCCGTTTTGCGCCTTTATATCCAAGTTGGAAAAGCTTTCCATTTTGAAAATTACCTTTCCGCCTCTTGATAACCCGCAACGCTGTATGTTACTGGGATAATTTTAGATTGGTAGACATGTATAGGGAGTATCTAAAATAAGTAGATATCTCGATGGGCTCATAACAAAGAAATCGTGCTAAGAAAGAAGTCTTTCGACCTATTATCTTCAAGACACTTATATTGCCCGTGCTTCTTCCACACCGTACCAGTGCGAAATGATTATTTGTTATGCGGTCTTATATTTGAGGTCAGATATTGTTTGTTTTATTATTGAAGTATTCAATATACTTGTCAATTCTATAAATTTTACTAAGGAAAGGATACACTACTTTGGTAACATTTCCCAGATTTATAGCATATCTGTAATATGATTTGTAAGTTATAGGTCTATATTAGCTAAACAAATTTTATATTAATGCATATTAACAATTGTGACCAGCTAGGAGGTTTACTAGTACACGAATAATTTGAGAGAGTTTCGGAGGGCTTTGGTTATGTTGATACAGTGGCTCAAGGGTGGAGATTCGGTAGCAATGCCATGTGTCCAATTTGAGTTGTAATATTGAATTTAAACTCTGAATTTATTTTCCAACCTTAGTTTTCGTGGGTTAGGTATCAAAACACTGCACTTATAAATTTGACATATAATTAGCAACTTGGAGCTTAATGCAGCATTAGTAATTCGAGTAACTGACATTTCGTTGAGATGCACTAAATTTTCTACTAAATTCAAGTACGTTCATAAGAACTATCTGTAGGAATCTGAGCTAAAATCCAAAGATCCTTAGCTCAAGTATTATTCAAAATTAAATGTGTGAAATCCGATTTTTCTTACAAGGGCACATGATAAAATGAGAAACAATTGTGCGGTATGTATTCTAAATCAACTTGCATCTTTTGTTTTGTGTATCTAACACATCTACTACCGAGTGCACTTATTTTCACAAAATCCTCAAGTTCGCTCTTACTATATGTTTTCTAGCGCTGTATTTAGTTTTAGGCCAGTGTATATTTTCTTTTTCATCATCTTCAAGTGCTCCATCTCCATTTTTAGCACCACGTTCAGTTTCATCGCAGCACATACTTACAAATTCACACCAACTGAAACAAATATACGAATTGCTGGGCTCCCAAAATAGATTTCTTTGATGTTTTTACGGTTTAAGTTCTTCTAAAAGATTCTTCTTTCGCTTCAGTATTCGATTTTCGGTATTACACTTCTTCATAACATTACCGAGCGGGATGGCTCTGGCGGTTTCGTCTGTGCTCGCATTCGGGGAGGGAGGTCCGGGATCGATTCCTGTGGCCGACCTACCTGACCTATGGGTTCTGTCGGGGCTTTACCCGGGTCGCTAGGCAAATGCCGGGTAGGTTAATTACACCCCCCGAATTTCCTCTCCCTCCACTTCATCTCCACTATCATTTCATATCATCTCTCATCTGGTGGTCTCTTTCAGGGTAGAAGTGTCGGCGGGTGTCTCGGCGGTGCATGGCAGGATTATATGCTCAGAGGAGAACTACTTCTTCCTCGGGTAGATCGCTTGCCGACCTCAGCTTCTCTGCTGGGATTATTTTGGTACCGCCAGCCCGGAACCTTTGAGACTCGGATCGCCTACCTGGCACCATTATGGCTCGGCTGCTGGTCTCGTTGTCGTCCCGCTGCAGGGGAGCGGGTTCGTTGTCCTGACCTGTCTGGGGAGGTATCTAAGTAAACTGTAGGGGCCCTGACCTCTGTACTGTCGTGGCTCCTTTGGTCGGCCGCCCTCTGTCTCCTTCGCCTCATCCTTCCTTCCGGGGTTGTCCCCACTTGGGGGCATAGGAAAAAGGGTCCAGCATGGTGGCCTACGTACCGAATCCCCTCCGTAATGAACTCCCAATCTTCATAACATTACTAATTCAGGACCTTTAATAGTTTGCTTGCCCTATAACTTCATACAGTTTTCTAACTGCATTTCCATATTTTCCTTTTAGCCACAGTAAGGATAATTCTGTTATGCTCATTATATTTATTCAGCACCAAACATTCAAATCAGCTCTTCGACTTGCGGTGGCAATCATTATTCAATCTTACGTGTTTGACCCATTTACTAACACTTGTATAACTCCATGACAGGATTAAGAAGGAGAAACTTTAATGGGACACTCAGTAAGCAATACTTAGCATGGCTGGAATAAGGAGAAACGACAACAGAGGGCGAGGTCATTAACAATTACGATTTGAACTACCTGGTGATAGCTGTACAACCGACTCCCCTAGATGGAGCGCCCAGGATTTCAAGAGTTCTCCCAGTCTGGAACACAGTGACTTATGAGAGCAAATTCCCTTGTATACCGAAACCTTCGCCGTCATTTGGAACCCTAAAATACCTAAGATGCAGGAAGGGTGAAGTTGGGATGAAATGGAAGTATTTGAAATACTTAATATTGAGTTATTAAGCTTAATAATCTCTTATACCCGCAAGAAAATCCTGATAGGCTTTCTCAGGGAGATTGATTACGGGAATCGAACCTATGCCTATTGAGTCCACATGTATAATCTCTAAGACAGCTTCAGGAATTACGGGTTTAAAAACTGTTGGCATTAGATATAAAATGTTTAATAGTTCAACAGAAAATTGTTTATCATAATTGACATTAAAATTGACCAATCCAAAAATATTTAGTTTAATTGTCTTACTTTTCAGTTTAAATTAATTAAACATAAAAACAATAAATTATTCTGAAGCATAAGGATAAACTGTAGTGTAACATAGTCCTTACTGTAACCAAAAGTTTAATTATCATTAAAAATTAACATTTTGAAAACGGTTTGGCATAGTCATTTATATGTTCGTGTGCAGTGCTATGTTTTATGTTTTGGAGTATATATTAACAAATACGAAGCAATCGGAAGAAAACTCAGGGTTTTGGATTTTTATATATGAAATGTCCTTAAATGCTTTCGAATTGTGTGATGTTTTGGCATGTCGCAAATGCATCCTCTGTTAAAATAAAGAGTTATTAATATAATATAGTTATAATTCCAACTGTTCTAGTTTGGTCCTTGAAAATGCTTAGAAAATTTAAAGCTGGCGTTGTATTTCTCGCAACATACATAATTACATTATTTCGTGAATTTAAAAGTTAACCCCCACCTGCAAAGGAAGTATAGCTTAACAAGAAAACTTGTTCGGTATTTGTAAGCTTCTCATTTAATTCCTGTAACTTTACATTTTATTAATTACTTGCTCAAGCTTCTATGTTCAAAACTTTGGGGCTTTTGTAACTTCAACGGAGGAGGAAATCAATTAATTACTTTATCTCGGATCAGCTTGGATCATTTATCTCTCAGCTCTAGCATCGTAATAAGGCATTCGTTGCAACGAATATTTACAAACAAGTAATTAATCACAGTGCCAACCACGTCAACAGCTTGTGCCCGTCGAACAAAAATATTGTATAAAGGTCAGCTTAAGGCACAAATGCATTGCGTTGGTAAGAACTTCATTGTATTTCTCAGTATTAGCAATTTGGGTGTCTAAATAAGAATTGTGCATTAGAGCTAACGCTGTATATCAAATAAACTTTGTTGGAGTCTATTTAAGTTTGAGTTAAGCATCTGAACCTGCTTATGACTGAAATCAATATAAATTTCTATTGAATGCACTTGAATTCACCAGCTTTCTTAGGGATACTACAAAAATTATATACTCCACTGTTGTCGAAGTCCTCAATTATAACGCTATCTTGATTTATCATAAATTATGCTTTCGCTTTCACCTCCCTTATTGCAAAATGGCTATGGAGAATTACTGCACGAATAGTATACTCCTCTAAAATGTCTACTAATAATACATTTAAATTTCTTATTGCGGTGTCAAGTTGGTACAACTTTAAATTTAATAAAAAGATGCTGCATTTGTCCTTGGTATCTCACAGTCATCGAAGAAGCTGTCGCATTTTATGGGCCAAGCATATTTCGGTAGTTATTCTGTATTAAAATGTTAAAATATACACCGCCCTGCCTTTTTATCTAACCAAAGTCCAGTTTTTAGCGTTTAGTGTAACTACCTTTGCAGCTTTCTCTGCAGAAGTGTAAGGTACGGAACGATCAGATGTGTGCTACCAACCTTATTCTTTAGAAAATTATGCCATCTACAACATATCCTATGTGTAAACTTGCATCATGTTCCTTAGCATATAAATACCCAATATTAGGCTATTTTGTACCATCTTCCATGCTTTTTGGTGTTTTCGTCTCACCATCACAGCACACACCTTGTGTATACATAGGAAGTCCCACAGAATCTTGTACTATGTGCAGAGATAGACACCAGCACCTGCTCCAGAAGTGATTCAGAGGTTGGCGCCTTAATCCCGGCGAAAATTAACTCCATTTTCGTTAACAGATGCCACTTTCCAACAGATATCCTCACATTCACCTACATCAGAAAACAACTGAATGTGCGAATATCTTCATCCAACTAAGCGTTTCGGGTATCTCAGAAGGGATATTTCGGGATGATGCAGCTTCAGCCTTACTGACGTACCCTTTGTTAATATAGGTGATACCAGTTCCCTTGAAGTTACGTTATTTATGTCATTTCCGGTCTCTGATACTCCTCAACCAAATTTATGTCCAAAAGATCTGGACATGGCCACAGATTATACGCTTTTGTTGCTGCAATAGTTGCACAGTAGAGCCATCTGTTCTATATATCGCTCTTTCCCTGAGACTACTACTTGAAGCCTAATCTCTTACCAATATGAAAGATGAAATTAGTGGCTTGGCGCAAAGTTTAAGATTTTTTGGCATTCTGTTGGAGCGTCCTAGTTTTGTTCTCTGGGGATTATAATCCCAGAATGCCATCTTGAAGCTCCTCTGGCTTCCTCGCATGGTGTTCAGGAGCATCCACTATTATTGAAGTAACTCTTAACAATGGCA
Source organism: Mantis religiosa (assembly GCA_030765055.1). NCBI lineage: Eukaryota > Metazoa > Arthropoda > Insecta > Mantodea > Mantidae > Mantis > Mantis religiosa. Next base: position 148,342,532 of record CM060952.1, on the reverse strand, counting down.
GAAGTTAGCTCATACTCAACACTACTAATATATGGCTATATGTCAAAGATTAAAAGTTAACCCCAAATAAAAATGTTTGTATCACAGTTCATATCAACAGTTGCGGTATACCCGCATGTCAGATTTCAATTGGTTGGTGTTTACTTTTGATTTGGGTTCTAATTGGAGCTATGAGACCTCTTATCCTCAGGATAATGGTTGTAGGAAATGGATTTGTTGTTTGTTGGCTGCTCAGTTGTCTCAATAATACACTGGTTCGTTGCAAAAATGATTTAATTTAATTCTCACTAAGTTCGTTGATTCAGATTGATTTGTAGCGGCGACCACCTGTTACTAAACTTCCTAACAGAATTCTCTTACTTCTTTATACGGCGAATACTTTGCTATTATAAACTTCTTCTGCTGCTTCTCTTACGCTGGTTGCGTTATTCTTGACTTCCCTACATTTCGGACTTAGCAATCTTTACTACTTCTTCTTCACGCGCACTTACACATCTTTCCCCTCGTAGTATGACTGTTGAAGTGCGTTTTCGTCTACTCTGCGATTCAGTTCGTACCTTATTCTGATCCCCACTCTAACTCTTATCACATGACCAAAATAACTCACCCTTCTCCCCATTTCTCAAATCTTACATTATTATTGGTTTCTCATTTTATTTCGATTTTTCTTTATTGGTTAGCAAAACTCATCGAACTCATTGACGTTACATCCCACCGTGAGTTGGGTCACGCATACCCTGGGCTCTTTGTAACGGTATACATCGTTATCACCTCAGCAAAGTAAATCCTTTTAGGTCTTATGCTTGACCGCATCCTGAAAACCTTTTTGTTCCTACACATTCCTGGCTATAGTTCTCAGACATTGAACCTTTCCTTAAACAAGGAGGCTAACGGTCACCTCTTCTTGTCTCTCCGACTTGTGTTCAGATTTTACAGAAATATTTTCTCTCCCTTACATGGATTCTAGCATGTTAGTTGTCTTAAATTATATTCTTCCCATCTTATTCTTAATTAAACCGCTATTTTAATCATTACTCTAATTTCATTCTAATTTCATATTAATATAACAATATTTTATATTAGTTTAGCAAAGCATTTTTTATTAATTTATCTTCTTTTTTAATTCTCGTGATTTCGATTAATTCGCCACCTCCTAATCGCTGTCTGGTACTGCGGTTACATAATGCCCGTTTGACAAAAATGAAATACCCATTATTTAAATTTTGTCAAACCCCCGTCATGTCATTTCCTCCTTATATATCTTATAATTTCTTATTCCCTACTTGAAACATTTTCCGGTGGTCACCGTTCCCTCATCTTTATCAACATGGTACATTACATACATAGAAAAATACACTGTTATACATGGTTAATACTCTAGAAACAAAATCACATTCATGTTATTCCTAATATTTACAATTCACTAGCTCAAATGAGCTATGTGTACTGACTGAATTACTTTTGTCTCACTTGAGATCAACCTGAGTATATTCTATCACACTCCTTAAATACTAGTACATTACTACTTACAATGTTACGTTTACATTCAATAATTCATATATATTTACATTTCCTTATTGGGACGTTTCTTTTTTGCATTTTTCACTGCAAGAACATACGTCCGCACGCTATTCATATTTGTGTTATGAAGCACAAATACGGTTACCTCTCTTGTCTACCTGGAACGAGGTGTGTCGTTTACCTGCCTGTTGGTAAATATTTGCAGTCTATTGTCTTGTCTTTCCGCACTTAACACTTCACTCAATTTTCCTCCACAATGTCACGGCGAAAGTCTGTGACCTTTACAATAACAATGACTATAGGTATTTACCTTTTGACACATTAATACACTTGGAGTTTATGAGATATTTACATTTCACAAACTACTTTAAAGTTATCTAAAACATTTTATTTAGCTGTAGTTATTAATAATATAATTTCGTTTGTGCACAGGAATTTTGGAACTTGCAACTCCCACGCAGTGTTTGAATTTCAAACGAAAACGTTACCCGTACTAATTATATAACTTTTACTTGGTATTCTTTACATCTTCGTATATATAATTTCAATCACATTCACACAGGTGATTCTTGGGTGTGCTCTGTACTGTTTACAACGTTTTTTTGACGATATGGCTTTATTAGGGAGATGTTATATCTGCCTATCGGTTTACCATTTCTTGGGTGTATTAGAGCATACGCTCTGTCACCAAATATTTTCTCAATCCGGTATGGGCCTTTCCATAGCATATATAGCTTTTTAGTCTTCTTTCCTAACAAATCTGACTTGTCGAACGATTTCACTAGAACTAAGTCGCCGACCTTTGGTTCCCAACCCTTCTTATACCGCAGTTTCTTTGCGTTTCTTTTCTCTACTTTTTCCATTATTCTTTTAACAGCATTCTGGATCCGTTCTCGATCTGTCTCGGTCGTCACTTGTATACTTTCCGGAACACCCTCTATTAGTGGTTCCGGTGTTAAATTGCTATGCAATTGGATAGCAGCATATCCTGTGGTTAGATTGACTGAGTTATTGAATATAAACTCAATATAGTTGATGTGGTCTGGCCAGGTAGTCTGTTTCAATGAACAAAGGACTCGGAGATGAACACCTAGGTCTTTCAGTACGCGCTCGCTTGGATTAGAGCATGGATGGTACGACGTTGTATTATAGATGCGAATTCCGGCATCCTGAATGGTGTGCACGAATCGTCTTCCATGGTGTATGGACGCGTTATCTACTAATAGTGCTTTCATCTTCCCGTATTTGACTATATAGTCTTTCACTATTTTATTCGCGCATGCTGCACTTGTTAATTTCTTGAGAGGATATATTTTCACAAATTTCGACATCACGTCGATAAGTACAAATAAATATGTTAATCCTCCTCTTCCTACAGGGAGTGGACCATATGCATCCGCTGCAACTAATTCTAATGGTTCCTTCCTGGTGATGGATACAGGGGGTCGATCTATCTTATAATTTAATGATTTTTGCCCTCTGGCAGATGTCACATGTAGATATAAAGGTCCTAACTTTCTTGCCTAATCTAAATATGTATAAATGGTTGCTTATGGAAATCATTGTCTTCTCAACGCCAGCATGTATAAGAGCTGTGTGGTAAGCAGAAATCACTAACTCTTCCATCGTTGCGGGTATATATGCTTTCCAAGCAGGTTTGGAAACACCCTGTAACTTATAAATACGTTATTTAGCACTCCGTATTTCTGTGAATTTGCTTGATCTATGGGCAATGCCTTTTCCATAATTTGTTTTAATTTCCAATCCTGGCAATGTAATTCCGACAATCTTCTCATCTCCTTTGTTAATTTTATACTGAAGGTTACATCCATCTTTAACACTGGTAATTCTGTACCATTACTACTGATATTTTCTGGAAGATTCCCCTGTGGCTTTATACGTGAAAGCATGTCACTAAAGATGTTAAGACTTCCCTGTATATGTTTAATCTCTGGGTTGTAAGCCATGATCTCGTGGATATATCTCGCAATTTTTGTACTGGTCAATTTGCAATTTCGTATAAATGATAGGCTGATATGATCGGTGAATATCACAATCCTTTTATTATATATATTGTCTAAATTTACAAATGGCATAATAAATAGCCGTAATTTCCTGTTCTGTTATGCAAGCAATTTTTTCTGTTTTCGTTAACCCTCGGGAGGCTGTGGCTATGACCTTTAATTCTCCAGTCGGTGTCTCTTGGGTTAAAATAGTTCCTAACGCCACCATGGAGGCATCCGTGTATATGAGAAAAGGTAAATTTGGATCAGGCCATGTCAATAATACGGATTCACTGAAGAGTTCTTGTAATCTTTTAAAAGCATTTTCTTCTACCATAGTCCATCGCCATTTTCGATTTTTTTTCAGTAGTGCTCGCAACGGTGCGGCTTCCTTTGCATAGTTTATCAGGAACCTTGATTGGTACACAAGTACACCCAGATAACGTTTTACTTGTTTTGGTGTCTTAGGTCGTGGTATTTTCAAAATGGCTTCCACTCTTTCTGGATCAGGAGCTATATTTTCGCCTGTTATGATATATCCTAAATATTTAACTGATTCCTAGAAAAATTTACATTTTGCCCAATTCAGTGTTAATCCAGCATTTGCTAGCCTCCCGAGCACTAAATCCAAATATGTAAGGTGATCTTCCACTGTTCTACTGCATATCAATAAATCATCTACATACTGTGACACATATGTTTCCCTTTGCGTGTTGAGTATTTTCTACATCGCCCGTAGGAATGCGCTTCCAGAATTAATTAGTCCAAAGCAATTTCTTGTAAACTGGTACTGATATCCTCCGTGAAAAAATGAGGTATATTGCCTTAACTCAGGTTTCAACTTAATTTGCAAAAATGAGTTGGTCACATCTAGTGAAGTAAAATACCTTTGTGCCCCAATACCGGCCAAAATTTGCTCTATTGCTGGGGTTCGAAAACTATCCGGAACAATGTATTGGTTTATATGACGTCCATCTATCGTCAGTCGTACTGTTCCATTTGCTTTTCTGACTATACATAGGGGACTTATAAATTTTGATGTATATATCTCCAGAATTCCATCTTCCAACATTTCCTGTATTTTAAGGTTCACTGCCTCCTGTAAATCCAATGGAATAGGTCTGCACTTATATTTGAATGGGGGAACATCATGTATCTCGAATTCATACTCAAAATCACTATAGGTCCCAGTGTGTTCCGAAAATACATTTCTATGTTTACATAAAATGTTATAAAAAATCTGTTTTTGGTGGTCGTTGAGAAGGTTTGAGTTTGCTACTGTTTCTCTTATTTTGTAGCTCATGTTTATGTTATGTTCAGCTACCTGGAAATCATCTGTTTGGGTAATCACTTCTCTCCCACTTGCTTCTTCTTGCCCAAGTCCGTATGACGTCAACTCTAAAAGCCCTTCTTCTCCGGCTATATACTCATCCTTATCATAGTTTCTCATCTCTTCTGCTTCTAATGGATTCATCTTAACTAGCTCCATCCCTCATATTCGTATAAATTCTACAAAAAATGTTTCTCCATCAATTTCTTTTTCTTCATCTGTCAATCTTATCTCATTTTCTGCTTCCCTTGAGCTAAACGGAACTTTAACTATGACGTCTTTAATTTTGATTTCCAAGGCTTCCATTTGATAATTCAACTTAGCTTGGAGCGCATACAACACGTCATTACCCATAATAATGTCTACAGATAGCCTATTAATAACAAAACATACAAATTCTATTGTATCCTCCCCAATGGTGACTTTCAAAAGCATTTGTGTATTAATCTTTTGTTTGGCGCGACCTACCGCCAGAGTACAATATGCACTTTTCACGGGCAATGTTTGCAATTTCATTCCATTGTTTTTTAAGTGATAAAAGAATGCTTGACTTATAGCTGAAACTGAGGATCCTGAATCTATGGTAATGTGCCATTTTTCTTTGTTTATTATTGCAGCAATACGTGGAGCATCTCTCACTTCTTGCAATTCTGTTAAGTGATTGTTTATTTGAGTACCGTTTACTATTTCTGTTTCTGTTTTATTCTGTACCACCCTACTCAGAGCTGTGTCCCTGTTCAAATTAAGAACAAGCGTGTTCATCCGGGTCCGATGCGGGACGTCTTCTATCGCACCCTGGAGTCGTTTCCCGTCTGCTGTGTCGTATCTGGCCTTTCATCTACCTCGGGCGCCGCGTCCCTCGGTGTGGGTGGAGGAGAACGCACCCATTCTCTTGAGAGAAGTTGATTCCTCTGTCTTACTTCAGGTCTGTCTGTATTGTTCTCTCTACCAGCGTCACGTGGTTGATACTGTCTATTAGCTTCCGGTAGTCGGAACGTCGGTCTTGCATTCCCTCTTCGAAGAAATGGGGGGTGACCCATTTTTCCATTCCTAGTTACATGTACATATCTTATAGGGAAATTATATGAATTTGAATTTGGTGGTCCCTGTCTCCCTCTATTGTTGTTAGGGAATTCCCTCGGGACGTGGGCATCGTATCTTTGACGAGTAGCCATATGGTTTGTGTTAAAGTTTCGGGGATTGTGTGCCCTTTCCCCGTCATGATTATTATTATTCCACGGTCTGTGTGGATTTCTCACTGGCATTCGATTCTCATGTCTATTTTGTGAATTTTGCGTCCCAACGCTTTGTAAAGCTGTTAATAATGTAATTGCCTCTCTCAATGTCTGAGGTCTTGCTACCACCATGTGATTTCTAATGTTCTCAGGAAGACGGGGCGTGAGAAGAGAAATCAGTTCGGCTTCCTGTAATGGAGGTTGTAGATATTTACTCATTTGCGAATATCTCAGGAAATAATCAGTAATAGACTCTCCATTATTACCTTGGTATCGGCCATTTGTTATCTGATTCCTTACTTGGTATTGGACATTGGCGTTCCAATACTTTTCTAGGAAAGCTGTTTTGAACAACTCGTAGCTGCATCCTTCTCCCACAGTTACTCGTAGCCAATTAAGTTCGGCAGATTGTAACGCCCTTTGAACTATTATCATCTTATATTGCTCGGGTACACCTCTGATGGCAAAATACTTTTCTAAGTCAGCCAAAAATTGTACTGCGTTGTCATTGCGACAATTAAATTTCGGGAGGGGCAATTCGCTTAGAAAATTCATGTGCACTGGTGGATACATATTTACGTTTTGCATATTTACTTCGCTATTATTGCTGTTTTGAGGAGAGACAGAAGGGGCGCTAACCTGTTCGTTCTGCCTCCCTCCATTGTGTGTATGTATAGAACAATTGGAACTCTCAGGTAACTGCCCTTGCTGTCCCAGCTGTAAGCCAGTTACAGTATCTCTGATTTGTGATATCTCGCTTACTGTCTCCCTCAACATTTGTGTATTTTCTGATTGAATATTTGTTACACGTGCTACCTTTTCTTTTAACTTCTCCATGTCAGCTGCTATACTATCGTTTACAGTGTCAAACCGGTCATTTATCTCTTGTACGAAAGTTACCTGTGTCGTGGTCAGTTCATCTAATCTTATTCTCTCCTTATTAATTTCCTCCCCTATTCTATTTTCTACTCCTGCAACGAGAGATTTGATAGCTTCTAGGTCACTTCTTATAGTACCTACTTCTCGCTGCAGGGCCTCTTTTACAGTCTGGATTTCCCCTGTTATTCCTTGAATTTTGACAGTGATTCTAGCTTCTGTTTCTTTCCCTTGGCTTGTAATTTGACTTAATTTTTTGTCCATAGCTTTGTTCTGATCTAGTAATTTAGCCTCTAGTGATTGGTTCTGTTCTACTAATTTAGCCTCTAGTGATTGACTCTGAATAGTCATTTGCGCCATGTGTTTCTGGAACATCTCTTGTAGATTTTCCATTACCCCAGGATTGTCACTTCTCCTATTTACATTTAAGCTACTTACACCATTTACACCCTCATCTACTGACCCTATAACACTGCTTTCCACTATTTCTTCATTAACAACTTCGAACTCTTTCTCTGTCTCCATAACTATTTGTTCCCCAGAATTTTCCATCTTAAATTTATTCTGTACGATCTTCTTATTTCTCAAAAGCATTGAACTTCCCCTTTAAATTTTCTAATTTCCCTTCCAAAATACTTATTACTAAGATATTACATAGACATTGATCTCAATGAATGATATTACATTTACAAGAAATATACATTGAGTATGCGTAACTCACAGTTCTGTTGTACGTCTGTGGTGTTTATGTGATGTCTTTACCAATTTTTGTCGTGCTGCTCGTCGTCTAGTAGGCTCAGTTGATGCCGAAAGAACTTGACCTTCTCTCTTGGTTGGGGGAAAATTTTACTTGTTAGTTGTTTTTGCCGTCTTCTTCGTAGTCTCTGCTGTCCTCATCGTAGTTGTCGTCGTCGGTCTTCTCACTTCTCCTCGTAGTCGTCCTTCGTCGTCGTTCTTCTCACTTCTCCTCGTCGTTGTCGTCGTTACATTTCACCCATTTCCTACAATTCGAAGCCCCAACGTGTCGGCGCCATTATGCGGCATACCCGCATGTCAGATTTCAATTGGTTGGTGTTTACTTTTGATTTGGGTTCTAATTGGAGCTATGAGATCTCTTATCCTCAGGTGAATGGTTGTAGGAAATGGATTTGTTGTTTGTTGGCTGCTCAGTTGTCTCAATAATACACTGGTTCGTTGCAAAAATGATTTAATTTAATTCTCACTAAGTTCGTTGATTCAGATTGATTTGTAGCGGCGACCACCTGTTACTAAACTTCCTAACAGAATTCTCTTACTTCTTTATACGGCGAATACTTTGCTATTATAAACTTCTTCTGCTGCTTCTCTTACGCTGGTTGCGTTATTCTTGACTTCCCTACACTTCGGACTTAGAAATCTTTACTACTTCTTCTTCACGCGCACTAACACATCTTTCCCCTCGTAGTATGACTGTTGAAGTGCGTTTTCGTCTACTCTGCGATTCAGTTCGTACCTTATTCTGATCCCCACTCTAACTCTTATCACATGACCAAAATAACTCACCCTTCTCCCCATTTCTCAAATCTTACATTATTATTGGTTTCTCATTTTATTTCGATTTTTCTTTATTGGTTAGCAAAACTCATCGAACTCATTGACGTTACATCCCACCGTGAGTTGGGTCACGCATACCCTGGGCTCTTTGTAACGGTATACATCGTTATCACCTCAGCAAAGTAAATCCTTTTAGGTCTTATGCTTGACCGCATCTTGAAAACCTTTTTGTTCCTACACATTCCTGGCTATAGTTCTCAGACATTGAACCTTTCCTTAAACAAGGAGGCTAACGGTCACCTCTTCCTGTCTCTCCGACTTGTGTTCAGATTTTACAGACATATTTTCTCTCCCTTACATGGATTCTAGCATGTTAGTTGTCTTAAATTATATTCTTCCCATCTTATTCTTAATTAAACCGCTATTTTAATCATTACTCTAATTTCATATTAATATAATATTTTATGTTAGTTTAGCAAAGCATTTTTTATTAATTTATCTTCTTTTTTAATTCTAGTGATTTCGATTAATTCGCCACCTCCTAATCGCTGTCTGATACTGCGGTTACACAGTGCACCAGACCCTACACAATAACCTGGAGTAAGTCTCATCTCTCCCTTTCATCTCCCAATATTAATTATACCCGCCTCCATGCAAATCGCACATATATTCGGACAAGTGATTAAGGCAAGTATGACACACCTTCAAGCCTAGTATCTCCTGCCTACCAAAATATTCGCTGGTATTTTACAAAGAGTATTTAAAAAGAAACGAGCCAGAGGCATACGAACAGAAACCATTACCTGTATGTTAGAAGTAGTGGCCCTGGCTGTTGAGACACTCGTCTTACTGTGACACAAGGCGGTGAATGGCTATCTCATAAAAGTTCCGGAGCTGCATTGTGCACCAGTCCCACGCGGACAGCTTGACGTCGTCCAAGGTGAATCGTTCCCCCCCCCCCCCCCAGAGCCTTTTTAGGGAAACAAACATGGCGTAATCTCAGGAAGAGGGTTCTGGACTGAATGGAGGGTGGCCGAGAACCTCTCAATTTCTGCAACACTGCCGCGATTGAGTTGGCTGTATGAGGCGTTGAACTGTTGTGGAGCTGAATGACCGCAAGGGTGAGATTGACTGGTCGTTTTGATTTGATCGCTTGACAAATGGTGGTCAAGGTTTGCTAGTAACTCTGGGCATTCACTGTTATCCCGTACTGCAGGAAGTGTATTAGAAGGGAGCTATTTTGGTCAAAGAAGAACGTCAGCATAACCGTTCTTGCAGTGGTGTGGATAGTGATGGTTATTTTTGGTGTTGGTGACGCTGGATGCTTCCACTGGAGATTTCGATGTTTTGATTTTGGTTAGAAATGACCAGCCACCACTCGTGATAGTAACTCATTCCCTTCTCTAGCATAGTGCTGCAAATAACCAAAACAGTGGGTCATTCGCTCTCCTCGGTAGCGTAGATAATAGCGTGGATCCCTCACGTTCAAGAGGTCCCAAGTTCAAATCTCGGTCAGAGTGAGTTACCTGGATAAGGTTTTATCTGCGTTTTTCCCTTATCCTGAAAGACGAATGTCGGGTAACCCTAAGCTGGGCTCATTTGGGCATTATTTCACCCACTCCATTCATCGTCCGATATGACTTAACGTTGGAGGACGCAAATTAAAAAAAAAACAAAAAACAGTGGGCCATGCTTACTGGTGTGGTTGAAGACTATGGGACACCAATTGGACGCACAGTTTACTTAAGTGCAGGCTTTCGTTCGTAATGATTGAACATTTCCGACACTCAATCCGACCTCGGCTACTATGGCTCTCACTGTCACTCGGCGGTCTTAATTAGCTGGACGATGCTCCAGAACATACACTGTCGGCTAAAGGGCTAAGACACTCGTACCTTCCTGAAGCGCTTGTGCCACGCCTTGACCCTTGCAATGGAAATGCAGTGTTCGCCGTGTTCTTGTAACATTCTTGTCCATTTGTTGTAACGTGAATGTCGGTTCCACCTATCCGCTGTTGGAAATACAACACTTCTTTGCTCTTCTCTTGTTTCCTACATTTCACTGTTTGAAATGTGTATGACAGCATTGGACTTGATGCATGCTTCTGCTACCTTTGTGTAGTCATATGACTTGCAGGCGTGCCTTCTAGCGACGGGTTTGGACTTCAATGCTCTTCTTCTTATAGTTACACACGCCACGCTGTTACCATCCTGTTACCGGTTTGTGCATTCCAGATTACGGCTTTTTTTAACGTCCTTTATAATTTGAAGAAACCAATATTTTAAATAGAAGCACTTAACATAGGTAACCTGTTATGCCAGGGTCCAGAACTGCTATTGTAATCCAAAATAGCGCTGTTACAAATGAACTATATTTAGATCTGTGAGTAGCAGCACTCGCATTCAGCAATGCAACACAACAATATAGCAAAAATATAAGGAGTTAGATATGCATATTAGGGGAACAACGTAGTTCGCCTCCATGTGGTGTTCCCTGGGTAACGCTAAATGGACTACAACGCAGGCATGCTTCCCAATACAAAAGAAGAGTACTTTTCAGTGTTCTTTTGGAATGCCGGAGGAATGACCCAAAGTAAAAGACCATGATAGATGATCTTTTAAGAGACAAAGACGCAGATGTTTTCATAATAGCTGAAGCAAATATAGATCGACAAAAAGAAAAATTTTATCAATTTTTAAAATATAACACAAGTGTTTTAGAAAAACACAGACAGAAAGCAAGTGGTATAACTTGCTGGCACCAAACAATGTATAAATGCAAAGTTTGAAATTGTAAAAAAAAAAAAAAATGAATCAATGTGACACATCTGAAATAATTAGAATACCAGCCTACAAACAAAATCATAAATTCAAAATTTATGGAATTTACAGCCCACCCAATAACAACTACCTCAACCTAGACATAGTAGATTGTGACAATAAGATAGTCATAATTGGCGATCTCAATGGACATTCTCCAGAGATAATAATAAAGCTGGCGTAATCATTGAAGAATTTGTAGATACCAACTTAATGAAAATACTGCACAGGGATGAAGACCCAGAAACCTACATACACTACACAGGACAGTCAACCAATCCAGATATGGCGATCATATCAACTGATCTAGAAGATAAAACTACAAAAGCAGTAATCGAAGACAGTGGTTAGTGGACAAAGAGCCACAATAAAGAAAAAAAAACTAAATTAACAACCCTCTAACCCAAAAGGAAAAATAAAGCCTAAATGGAACTTCATAAAATCACATTGGGAAAAGTATAAAATGAAAATTATTAAAGCTGTTGAATCAAGAAATCATGTCACCCTGCAATGGATTCCAGCCCATGTTGGACTTTCAGGTAATGAACACGCTGACCAACTAGCAAAAAAGGTGGAATTCAAAATATAAAACCTGTAAGACAAATTTAAATTACTAAAAAATTAAACAACATTAAGCTACATTTAAAAAGACAGCAGAGACTTGATGAAGAAGATAAACTAAAAGACAAGGATTATAAGAACATTGGAGACAACACTGACATACAAAAGATTGCCAAGAAAAACTGTAGTGGCCCTATTTAGAATGGAAACTGGCCATGATTGTCTTGCAGAACACCTTTATAAAATATACTGCATATCCCCACCCAAGTGTACTATCTGTAAAGAGGATGTCATCACGAACAAACACCATTTGGACAAATGTAATGGTCCCAAAAGTGAGAAACTACAGGCTGATATTGGGATGCCAGGGGGAAAATGATGCAAATCAACCAATCCCCAGTGCCATTAGTCAACAACATATACATATACATATTATTTATTTTATGCTCTAATTTCAAGACCTGTGCTGCAATTTTTAACAGCTAGTTTATCTGATACGCCCTGTCTCCTTGTCGGCTTTAAATTAGTCACCTCAATTACCATTTTAGATTTGCCCAAACTTCTATTTCTTTGATATGTGAAGACAACAAAGCGCTTCTGGTATACCGGCGTTGTGGAATCTACAGACCTAGATCTGTTACTAACCCACTTTGCGTATCAATGAGCGCTTATGCACCCGGAAGATGGTATACATAATGCATATGCCTAGAAACTCTAACATTAGCAAAGCGCAGTTGATTAAGCATTGAACAATTCTCTCATTGGTAACTGAGAATAAAAAGAGAAACAAGTGCATTGGGCACTGCGCATTATTCAGCACTGTCGTTTAGTTTACATACACATTTTTCAGAATCATGTATTCAAATGAAAGCAGCAATGGAATTAGTAACCCTATATTCCTTTATCTGTCGTTTAATAAGTTCGGGGGTATTTCTCACCAATCTATTAATCCCTTATTGAATACATTACAATATCGCCTTTTAATCATAAAAATAAAACAGTAAAAGTAGTGATAAGGATATAAGATAAAGATAACAAGTTAATTTATATCAGTGCTCCCTATCTCTCCCCCCACCTCTGTCTGTGTGCTCCTTTATCTACATTATACACAAATCCATGAAGTAATCGAGTTTAAACATTACATTAAACCAAAAATAAATGTCTGTGCTGTCTAGAAAGCAGAATATTGAGAAATAGACATTCGGAGTGTACAATAAGTTAAGATTGCCCCTTCAAATACTGAGAGAAAAGTACTCTCTCCTCCTTCATATCTAAAAAGTTAAATTAAAACATTTGAGAAGTATATATCATGTATAAACGAAAACTTATGTTTCCACATGTTAAAAAAAATTTGTTTCCATTGTAAAAGCTTGTTTGTGTATACCAGAAAAACTAGTGCTATATTCAGGCCACATTCGGGCAGAAGAAATCGGGTAAATCCAAGAAAATTAAGAAGAAGGTTATTCCCTAAAAAAGACGCTATATGCATTCTCGCAGCAAATCAGTTTAAAAATACTTCCCGCAAAAGTATAAGAAGTGATTTCGGCGGTTACAGCCGACCAAAAAGGAAACAGCTACATGAAGCTTAGCGAAAATTTAATCGGTCGCTGTCGTATACGTGGGGGAGAGAGACCACATCTGTTAGCGCGATAAGTTCGTGTGGGAAATTACTCCGCCGCTGCCACAGACGCGGAAGGGAAACCACGTTTGTCAGTCCGAAAAGTTTGTGCGCGTGTATTTCGCGGGTGATATAAGTAACAATAAAGTCGTGCGGAATATCGTGGATATCATAAGTTTATTGTTATAGTGCGGGTAGAATTACGGAGCCTTGTCGCAAACGCTGACAAAGGCATACTCGATAAAGAACATTTTTAGTGACGGTGGGTTCACATAAAGTTTGTCTTCAGGAAAGTTGTAGCCAAGAAAAATAGGGGTGATTGCCATTAGAGAAGAAAACTGTGTTTCCTTCTACGCCCAAGTGATCCACCCACACCACCTGAACCTCAAGAGCTCAGTGCTTGCAACCTAGTTCTAAAATCTTAACATTTAGGAGAGCTTCCAGAGCAGCCGCGGATATCTTAGTTCTCCCACCATCGCAGAGGATAACAGAGGCAATTACCAGCGTCAGCAAGAAAGAGAACGAGGAGGCTCATGTTGACGTCGCCTCCAAAGTTGTCGAGTGGACGACGTCAGTGATCAATCAAAGAATTATCACGTATCATCGACACCCAAGGGAGCGTAACTACGACGTCAAAACACCCCTTTGCATGAGAAACTTAATTTTTCAACCTAAAGCATTTACCAATTGTCTTATTTAGCCCGTCATTTTGTGTGTACAATGTCGAGAACATCAAATCCTTTTCGAACAGGAATGTTGAAGAGAGCAATAGGTGAAATTACATTTGTGATACATTTAGCAAACCTGTAATTGGTTTGGTAAATTGGTTACAAAACCTTTGACAGCGTACCCGGTTATGTTGTTCTACCAATACTGTCAACGACAGTTTACTTAAGTTTCTCACGGTCTCTTGATTCTTGTCCTCTCTTCCCATCTCTCAAACAAATTGCTCTACCTCACTTCTAAAAAGCGAAGAAATAGCATTTTTATTTGCAGAATTCTTTTTGCTTAATTTGGACTACGATTTTAAGATGATGTTTTTTTATAAGAAAGTATACAACAGATTTAGCTATCCAAGTATTTCTAAAACTGTCTAAACGGTCAGCAGTTTCATAAGTATGGAGTTGAAACTTTAAAAGAATGTATATATATATATATATATATATATATATACCTTAATTCTAGGTTATTTCAAAATATTCACATTCATATAGACTACAACCTATCGCAAAATTTCGTAAAAAAGTGCGGAAAAAGTGGTAGTTTAGATCTTAGAGAAATGGTCAATCATATAAAACACACGAAGGAAACTCAAATCCACTGTTATGAGTGTGAACCTCAAAGGATCTAATATTAGAATTTGCCTATGGGTATTTCAACAACGTAAATGGTTATCCACTTTTTTGTATTTGAGAATGACCAAGTGATAACAGCTACTTAATATGACTTTTTTATGAGATGACACGGCAGGGAAGGACTCAAAATTGGCTTTAAAAATTATGCATTGGGGAAAAGAAAATGATCTGAAGTTAACCGTGAACAGCTAAACACCTGAACTATTTAAGTATTTGTGGTACTTTAAGGTGAGACGCCTATTATTTTTTTTAATTTACGTCCTACAACGTTAAGTAATATCAGATAGTGAATTAACTGGGTGAACTGATGCTCAAATGAGTCCAGGTTCCATGGAGCTTAGAGTTACCTGACATTCGTGTTGAAGGATAAGGAAACGCCCCGGAAAAAACCCAATCAGGTAACTCATCTTGACCAAGATTCAAACTCGCGACCTCTGGAACGTGATTCAGACCCGCTACCATCTGAGCTACCTAGGCGGGCTATGAGAAGCCTATGTTAATATATACAACTTGATTACTCGTTTTTTCTGAAACTATTAACAGTACATACATAACAATTTTGTAACATATTATGTGGTCCTTAGAGAAGCTACTGATCTACAATGAAGCTTGTATCTCATTAATTTAATTACTGTGCTTGTAGATCCACTGCAGTTCTGAAGCATGGCCGTAAAATAAGGTCACCAATTTTATACAATATAGAAAACATGTTTATTGTCAATGAATGTTACACTGATGGAAAGGCGAAACCTACAGCTATATTTCAACGTAATCACCTTTGCGATCGATGCACTTTTGCATGCGTTGTAGCAGCTTTGTGTACCCTTGTCATAGTACTCTTCCGCCTAGTTGCGCAGGTAGCGCTCAACCTCGTTTTTCAAATCATCATCGGTCTGGACATGTGTTCCCACCAGATGTGATTAACTCCAGGAAACAGATGATAAGTCCTAAGTCTGGACTGTAGGGGAATGGGTGAGGATGTTCCATCCGAACTGGGCCAGGAGATCAGTCGTTGCATGTGCAGTATGGGGAGAAGCGTTTTCGTGAAGAAAAATAGCTCCCTTCGTCAGCATTCCCCTCCTTTGATTTTGAATGGCACGTCGCAAATTTTTTAGTCTCGCAGTAGCTAGGCGTTTATTATTGTGCCGGTAGCCATAAACTCGCACAACAATACACCTTTTATGTCCCAGAACCCACTGGCCATCACTTTGCCAGCAGAAAATGTCTGTTTGAACTTTCGCGGCTTCCGCGAATTTGAATGCCACCACTGAAGAGAAAGTTCTTTAGTTTCTGGTGTTGTGTAGTGCACCCAGGTTTCATCTTCGGTGACAATTGAATCCAAAATTTCCTCACCATGTTCTGCATAGTGCTCCAGGAATCGGTGGGCAGCTTCAACACGTTGCGGTTTATGGTCTTTGGTGAGCATTTTGAGGATCAAAATCTTGTCAATCGTAGTCTTACTGACTTCAGGGATAAGTTCGCACAGCTCGCGAACTATCACACGCCGATCTTTAAGCACTTCTTGCTCCACTTTTGCAATTGTTTCGGCTGAAAGTGAAGGCCGACCAGAACGCTGTTCGTCATGGACGTCTGTACGTCCGTTTTTTGACTCTCTGACCCAATTTCGCACGTTTTTGACATCCATACACTGCGGCCCATGGACTTCGCATAACTGATGATGAATTTCAGTGGGGGTAGTGCCTTGGCACTCAATAAAAAAAATACGATCACTGCACGCAACTCGCACTTGGAGGTGGAAGTGACAGGAAGCTCCATCGCAAACGGCTGCCCATCCAAGACCATTGGTTGCAACGTGTTCGTTGTGGTGGGGATTTGAAGGGGTGAAACCAAACTACACTCCAATGTTTGCGGGATATCGCGTAATAATGTTCCTCAAGGCTCCAGCGCCTTTGAGGCCTTATTTTACGGATACGCCTCCTACATATTTACAATGGGTTCTGAGAAAATGGGGAATATGTTAAAAAAACTTAATTTTGAGAAAAAGCCTTAAAATTTCCAATAAGAACTATAGTTTACAATTTACTCTGAAGATTTATTAAAATATTTTCATTTAGTAACAGAGCTTTTAAGTCACCAGCGCTTATGGAACTTTCTGCAACGTTTTGCAGGCTATGGCCTAAAATCTTTGTATATTTGAAACACCTTGTAGGATGATTTGTAAGTTCAAAAGACCACACAATATTAAACCAGCTCTAAGTTGCTTGCCAATGCATCCTAGTCCATAAACAAGTCTCATATTGTTTTCAAACAGGTCAATATTAGCATACTCCTGTGAAGAGCAAAATGACGTTTCAGTTCAGGTATACAATTTTCAGTTTATTCACTATACCAGTTATCGTACTCGATTCATCCTGTGACCTAACCTCACCACTACATTCTGGATCACACAGTTTCTTCTAGCACTCGTCTTAAAATGCCAAAATCTATCAAAATATTCCTTTGAATGCAGTCTTCCAGTTTATATTTCCATTATATTTACATTAATATTTATATTTGTAACTTCCTTTTCGAAGCACCTGGAGAAGTTGCACAAGGTCGAATGCCACATGGTTCGGTATCACTATCATTGGCTTCTACAGGCAAGGGTATTGTCCTATAGAAACTATTGCCCCTGTTCTTACATTTTCGAAAACTTGTTTAGGTTTTTTTTCTTTTTTTTTTTTTCATTTTCTGACACAACTACATTTTAAGTTAAATAATATTAAATGGACAGTTGATTATAAACATAACTCGAGCCTCAGTCATAGAATAAAAACCAGGGAATCATTAGTTCTAAGGATAGTAGAATAAAGAAGACATATCCATGCCAAAATACGCAGCAGAAATTACTCAAAAAACTAGCTCTTTCACAGGCTTCTAGATGAAACGGTTCTGGATTTCTTCAAAATTTTGTAAATAGATGCTCAGTAAGCTAATAAATTGACAGCTGTCAGTATAATCTTAAGCTTTATTTAAGTACACTTATAATTGTAGTATATGACTATATTCTATACTTTGACTTTGTGGATTCGTGAAATTAAAAGTCCAGGTTACAAACACGAAAAATTGCTCTTTATTTCTGTATAAATCAATTTGATAGTCCAGAATCACGTCACATACACAATACAACTTACAGGGTCATCGACCACAAACACAGCTGTTCACGCACACGCGTCCAATTACCGAATGACTCACTGTAGCGGGCGGGCTTCCTTTTTCTAGATTACCCACTATCCGGAATGTTCTCAAACAATCAAGACTTCGCTAAAAGAAAGACTAAGTGTCTAGAAATCCGTCTCCTTCTCGCCCCCCAACGTTTCGGTGAAATTTTATCTCCGCACTGCACTGCCCGTCTCTTTGAATGCCTCGCCACGCCACCTCGTTGCAACAATGCATTCGCGACAGTACCAAAATGTGCAAAAAAGTGTGAACTAATTAACTTAACAAAAATTTGTCTCCACAGTTTTTGCGTGCAGTCTCACCTTAATGTAATCACAAAGCAGATAAATAATTTGTGTCAAGCAACAACAAAGCAGTTGAATGGAATAATTTGTCGGCATAGTCTTAAGAAACGCTACATTTATGTTCATCTAAAGTGTGTGGATTTGTTTTCTAAACTTAAGCAGTTGAAATGAAATAGTTCAAAGATAAATTGTATTTTCATTATATTGCAGATTGTCGTGAAAATATAACTGTAATTTATGACCTCACTTGCAAGTAGCTTAGAACTGTATTGTAAATAATATTTAAACGCATTATGTTAATATAACAATGAAATAATTTGGGATATTCTAACACTGAAATGACTAAAACGATGATTAGACAGACAAGCTAAACTGTTTGGTGAGAAAGACTAATTAAAATGCAAGACAAACTGTATGGATGAAGTAACCTTGCGTAACTGAGAGAATTGCTTCCGAGATACATTACTAGGCTCAGTTTCGAAACAAAAATAAAAAGGCTGGAATCTTATTTGCTGGGCATTTTAACTTCCGTTTTTTGTCTTTGCTAGGTCAGTAAGTAAATGCTCAGGGTGGTTCCACCTTCATTATGTATTTTCTGTCCATTTCCTTTCTGTTTCACTAGAATTACATTACCAAATGCCGGCAATTGGGGTGCAAGATATGTATTTTTTATTATATAAAGGATTTCTCCACGGTGCTTGCATGGCAGCTGTTGTTGTTCGCTCTTATGGAGGTACGTTTCCAGGAATCTTCGGTATGCACCTGATATTAAATTAGTTTATATTCTCCAACTGAATCGTATATTTCCCGGTATACCACTCCAGCTCTCATAAACAATGAGGTACGCTTCGCTTGTTACAACGTACTAAGCTGTAAGTGCTCAAATCTCAGTTTATTAGATTAATTAGTAGTTCTCCCACACTAGCCGTGTGTAGCCTTAGGTTTGGATAGGTAAAGTCAGGGAGATCCGTGGTTCAAATCCCGGGACTGACACTGAATTTTTCAATTTGACTGTCTATTCAAATCATAGCCTCCACCCGGGTAGTGTGGAAGAATGATTAATTTCTTCTTATTTCGTCTCCTTTTTTTATGTTACAAGACGACTCGGAGTTTGACTCACGCAAGTGGCGCAGAGGCTTCCGATTTGGAACTTCTCGGCTTTGTCGGAGCTTGCTCTTACTATGCTCCATTTTTGGGTGAGCTTGCCCCAGATTCTAGGGTCTCCCTCCTGCTGCTTTTGCAGGTCACCGAGGGAAATTGCCAGCTACGCGGTCAAGCCAATAAATGTTAGGTAACTCTCCATGTCTCTCCTACTTTGTTGTCTGTTCCTATACGCCATCTCTCTCCTGTTGTAACTTCATTTGCTCATAATCTATCTCTGTTCACCTTACTGTTGACTTGTTTTGTAAAAGACGTTCATACGAAGATAACCTAAGAACCATTCCCAGTAAACTCAAGATGAGCGTTTATTTTTATGATAACTTCTAAGAATATTAATTCATTCAAAGTTGTTAGAGTTATTTTAGAGAAAATAAACATTTAAACAAAGGAAAAGTGTAGTTGGGTGTATTGTCTTCAAAATATTCGTGTCGTATCCTCTTATCAACACTTCAGATCTCCACGGCAATTCAAATTCCAATGCCCAGTCTATAGCAACGCTGCCAGGACCACAGCTACTACCGGAATTTGAGAACATGGGCTACCAAATGAGCAATATTGAACAGTGCACCCCAGCCCGACTCATGGACATATGGAGTACGACTACGCACCGGAGCAGACAGTTTTAGGGTCTCATCACTCACTTCCTACCAACACAACCTCTACACTCATGACACCGGCAGTGTGGCTGCTCTCTAAACGGCACCGGGGCTGCTCCTCAAACACCTTAAATGTATGCTCCGAGGTGTTACCTCACAAATTAATGCTCGGCACCTCATGCACAGTCCTGCGCTGTGGCATAGCGGGCTAAGGTAGTATGCCTTGGTCCCTGCCACGGAAAGCGATCCGGGTTCGATCCCACCCATGTGGTGGGGATTTTAGATCCCGGGTATAGGACCGGTGCCCAGTCAACCTCGTGAGGAAAGTGAGGAGCTTACGCTAGGTAAGCGGCCCTGGTCACGGAAACCAACATTCCGGCTGGAGGGTGCCGAGATGCTGACCACATCTCCTCCCCGTATTGGTTGGATGATCGTCCACTTCTGCCGTGCGTAAATGGGTGTGAGGCCGGCAGTCGGGTTAGAAGGCCTTGGCCCTCTAAGGGCTGTCGCGCCAGTGGTTAACTTTATCTTAACATCGTTCACAAACGTATAAAGAGTTATTACGTCCTCTAATCCCTCAGGGCCTACTTCGTCATTTGCTAGACTCCCGGACACGTCCCTAGATTCGCTCGTGCCCTTCAGGCATCAGAAATATCAATAACCATGCTACCGTGACTGTATGAGCGGTACCTTGACACCTTCTCCATAGATTCCCTGCCAAAACCCTTTAATCTCCCATAAAAACACTTTTCATTCCGGTTTTGAATGAGGTCATTGAGCCTGAAATTACCGAAAGCTAGAATCTATTTATTTTGACGCGGCTGACCACCAGTGAAGCTTCCATTAATAACGCTCTCCATTAAAGTTTTAGGTGTTACAATAAGTAAGACTTGGTATTTACAGTTTGGTGTTTAATAAAATTTTCGTTGGGTTGCACTGTATACATACACCACACACACCCACACACACTGACTCAAACGCAACTCAGAAGGTGTATTTCCGGTAAAAACTCGATATCAAGTCCTTGGTTCGAAATACAATACTTATCGCAAGCACAAAGTAGAAAAAACGTTTGATTAGATTTTCCCACAACTGTTTAATAAGTATTGGAATATACATCATTGTACAAATGCCACAAAGAGATATTCATTAGTTTAATGAACCGACGGAAGCCTAAATGAAAATAGCATTACTTGAATTATCAGTATGATAATGAATTACATAGTCACGTCTCAAAGGTATATACAACATACCGAAGGCTTCCTGCCGACATGACGTTACTTACGATGCTGGGCGATCTTTGCTCCAAGAGGTTATAATTCACTAAGTTGCAGCTGGCAGCTTTGAACAGCTGGGTAATTCTCCAAGGAGCAAAACGTTTCCTCTATTTGCACTGTCATGCAGTTGCAGTGTTCCCAAGAAAGCTAGAGAAGAGGAAAGGGAAATGTTTGTCTTCCTTTCAGAAGGGTAGAATATGAGCAAAACGTAACCGCCATCAATCATCAACTGCTGCATGAAGTACAACAATATCAAGAAAACAGACTGAACTGTTCCTTTTTGATTAATATTGCATTTCACCAGAATATACACAATAAGATAAAATGGCTCTGCAATTCAAGGGACCAAGGAACTTATTAATATAGGGAAATGAACATGTTGCATACATATGTCATTCCCTACTCAACTTGTAAAGGTATTATTGCATTATTCTTTCCACTCCATG
>CM060952.1:148223237-148315737 GCA_030765055.1 Mantis religiosa | reverse complement strand
TGTAATATATTCCTCTCTATGTGCGTCAGCATTACTTGTGATGTTTTCTGCTGTCGGGTAGAATATATGCTTGGACTGCACATAGCATGCTGGGAATATGCATTTCTTCAATAATTCCCTTTCGATTTTGATTTTCAGTGTCTTGTACATTATAATGAAGCTTAGGCTCCACCATTTCCGTTATTCTTCACCATTTCCGCTGTTTCGGAACGATATTTCGTCCAAGTTATATGTAGTCCTCCTATCCTATACGCTTTGATATTTTCCTGCTGTTTGATATGACTTTTGTTTAGCTTGAGTTTATGAGAAGTGCAGCTTAATGCATTGCCTCCTTAGCTGGTCTAACAAGATATGAGGTCCCGTTCCCGTGCAAGAGGAATATTACCTCGTCAGCGAATCTGAAATGTGAGTTTTCTGCCATCTATTTCTATCTGTTTTTCCCAGTCTAATTGTGGAATATATTCTAAAAGCCAACTGGACTGGTTTGGTGGCATTTGAATATCCCTGTCTGCTATTCTCCGTAGTGGGAATGGTGGTCCTTTTTGTGTATCCTTAATTTTGCTCGAGTACTAGTGTATACTTTTGCTACTATGCGAACCTATTTCTTCACTGCTACTGGCTGCGAGCTCCTGGCTTACTGCTTCCGGTACCTTACGGTGTCTCATATCGATCGCCTTTGCAAAATCTACGAGTACTGCATATACGAGTAGTTTTAAGATATTTTGTCTTGTCAGCTCCAATATTTGATTAACTGTCTGTATGTGGCCTATTGATGCATTTTAATCTTCTGTGATATTATTGTCAAGTGATCTCAGTGGCTCTGTTAAGATGTTCTTCCACCTTTAGGCATTCAGTTGTTACGCCGTCATCTACGCAGTCTACCCTCTTTTGTTGTTTATGGTTTTTCTTGCTGCTGATATTCAGACTGAAGGAATTACATCTGATTGTAGGTATATTTTTGTAAGGTGACATCTGTTCTTCGCGATCACTGCTCTTGTTTATTATTTCTTATAGAATTATATTCCTTTCTAGAATATTATCTTCCTTGTGACAAAATATATATTATACTCATCACCTTATTATCTTAAAAACATCTTTATTTGTTCTGCAAGATTTCAAAAATTATATAATTGGATATAATTATTCAATCAATGCATTAATTTCTATCAATTAACCTAAATATTAAGAGTTAAATGAGGAAGCCTGGTATTCAAGTACTTAAGACAAAGTTACCACAAGCGATGTATCGCGGATGCGAGAGCCCTTAATGGTTTACCGGAGAAATATATGAGCCAATTGGAGAATTTAATGTCTGGACGGCACGCTGACCATGGTAGCTCAATGGCTAAGAGTGACTGGACGGAAACCAGGAGATCCCTGATGCAAATCCCGCCCATGGCATTGAAATGTTAATGTTCACTCTATCTATCTAAAACCTTAGCCTATATACGGCTAGTGTGAAGAAATGATTAATTGTCATGTATTAACTAAATGATATTGTCGCGAATGCATTGTTGCGACAACGCGGTGAGGCGAGGCATTCAAAGAGAGTAGCAGTGCAGTGCGAAGATAAAGGCTCGCCAAAACGGTGGGGGAAGGAGACGGATTTCTCGAGAGTTCGTCTTTCTTCTAGCACCGTCTTGATTGAGAACATTCCGGATAGTGAGTAACCTATAAAAAGGGAGCCGCCGGCCAGCAGAGTCAGTCAGTTGGTAATTGGACGCATGCGCCTGAACGGCTGTGTGAGCTGTGTTTGTGGTCGATGACCTTGCAAGTTGTGTTGTGTATGTGATTAATTTTGGGCCGTAAAGGTTGATAAAAGTGTGTTTCTATGGAAATAAAGAGCAATTGTTGGTGTTTGTTACCTGGGCTTTTAACTTCACAAACCCACAACGTCGCAATATAAATTTTTAATTTAATTCAGTTGTGTATCCATATGGACAAATACACGGTGGAAGAGACAGATACAATAAATATTCCGCGTATCTTAGATATACTAATGTGCTTGTATATTGTCGATTTTCTCTTGTAAGAGCATTGGTATTTCGTGATTTTTGCCTTTTTTGGCACAAAGCTGAAACAGTATGGTAATAACCAGAAACATCTCTTGGTAGTGTCGACTTTGGCTATAAGCTCTCGCTGCGTGCTTTATATCTCGTACCTCGGCATACTGCTGCTGGCAATAAGATCTTCTCACAGCAGTAATATATTAAACCACCATATTACGCTTATTGCACTTTTTTGAACAGCTGAAGTATCTCAGAAATTTATTGAAATTTGGGGTGACCCATTAAAACAATCTCAGAGAATGTGCGAGGTTATTAATAAACAAACGGCTTCAACATGGATGAACAGCGTTAACAAAAGACGAAATCCATATAAACTCACTTGCCAGCATTGAGTTCATTAGAAGTTGTGAATCTTAATTTCTTAATGGACCTTTCTTCTGTCTCGTCTGTAATTTAACATTTTTGTTAGTTGCCTTCACGACATACTTGATGTACTAGTTATTTTAAAGCTGTTTTCTCCATCGCTGTAATATGCATATCAAATTACCTTGTTTCTTTTCTTATTCTGTCACGCCTTGTACCCTCGTGAATAAATTTAAATATATTATAATTTGGTTGGTGGTGTCTTACGCTTTTCTTCTTTCAGACCAGCTCCAGCCACAATACGAAAATGGAGTTTCAAAACGTAATTATATATTCCTTATTTTCACATTGCCACATTAATGGTCAAGACATTTTATTTTGGATTGCGAATTCGCAAACCTTATAGCATTTCTATTGGTGATATCCTTCCTATCCGTCTATTATTGACAACTAATAAGTGATATGGCCTAGACAGGTACTGGAAGAGTGTATCACGTAATATGGCATAAAACTAGTACCTTCCGTTACGCACTTACATGTGGGCATCAATTTCGTGGTCTTACAGCAGTGTTTAGTTCCCCCAGGCAGATGAATATAGATATCTGGAGTTGCAATTTATTTATACAAGTATGCACGTCAGCTTTCAGGGATAAATTTCCGACATATCTTTCTCCCATATCTCCCATATCTTCACTTCAAATAAGGACAAATATCCCAAAGCTACAAACGAGAGTCCTGCTGCGTTGTATAAATGGAAAATCCCTTCATGTAGTTAAAAATACTAAACATAAAATATTGATGCGCACAAGTTTATTCACATCTCTGCAATCAGATCTAAATATTAGTACTGCAACGGAAAACATTTCAGGAAAAGTATTGCAGTTTTTCTTCCACCAGCCAGGATATCTTTGATGCCAGTATTTGTAAAAGAAAAGTAATTGTCTGGTGGTGACATTTCCGAGGATAATGGCTACCCACCATACAACAGTACCTACTGCGAAAATGGTTGTCACTTTCAGAAACATCTGTTATTGGCCATTAAGCTTTCATTGGGACGGAAGCGCACACATTTTCTCTGAAACTTTTCCAGCTTTAAAATGTTTTTGAGAATGTTGAGGATATAGACAGTGTTAGTGTTTATTGCAATTGAACAAATTAGATACCTAATTCCTTGCTGACAAAATATGATATCACTATCTCCATTACAGTGAAGGAAATAAAAATTACAGAAAAGAGGAAAACAAGGAAGAGCTCCTTGTCGCTATTAAGGGAAAGGTGCACCATCTTGATTGCTTGTTCCTGTTGATAAAGTGAACCTCAATGTTAAAATCACGTTTCTGACATTTAGAATACACAGTTAAGCTTAGAAATGAACCTACAAGTATTTCGCACTTTGTACATATATCTTAAAATCCTTACAACAATCCAGTTGCAATTGTCTACAGTAATCTAAATTTCGTTCATAGCACTTAGCTGATTTATGTTATCTTGCAGCGATAAAAACTGCTTGAAGCACTAAAATGATGTGTAGCGCAGGTTATGAGCAATGAGATACCCTCAGGGTATGCGTTGATATGTATGAGTAAGGATGGTTCTAATGACACTGGAATGCCCGTTTCAAACTGATTTAATGACTGCTTCTTTTTATCATAACATCAAATTCGAAGTTGCCGACCAAGGTTATCAATATATCACTGTTTAGAGTCACTGTAGGTGGAATGCTTATTACTCGATAGTACTTAATTCGTTACGTATGAACCGACAGATTTTCCCTCCGGTTCTGATCTGCCTTCGACCAAGACAGAAACGATAACAGCCTGAGTAGGCTTCACGCCGCGGACCGTGTGTCCTTACTTAGCACAACTGCGCGTGGGTGTGTAACTTTCACTTTTGAAGCCCTGTCTCTTCACACAAAGATTCCCTTTGTGGCTATTTTGTCCATTGTGATTATTAGTCTCGGTCATACCATTATTAAGGGCCCGAAGAATACCTATTCAAACGGAGTCAGGTGTCATTCATTTAGGATTCTTGCTAAGAAAGCCTCTTTCTCACGTGTCTTTTGTTACACAATACAACCAACTGCTCCTGCACGTGTTGTAACAAGATCCAACATTCCTTTGAAGTTCATTACGATTCTTTATACATTATATACCTTAATTTAGGTATCACGCTTCACAGGTATACATGGTAATGGTGGAATAGCAACATAGCATTTTCCATAAGCAGAGTCTCCTTTAATCGCAGTTAAGGCATTTTCCTTAAAGATTCTTTTGTATTTACATTATGTCTATAGAGTGTTTATCTTCCTCGATGCAGCGATTTTAATTATGTAATTCAACTTCCTCAAATTTTCCTTTTACTTTGTAGCATCATCACTAATTTCTACGGGACTGTTTTAATACAAACGTTAGAGACAGACTAGTAGTAAAACTTTTTTAAAATGGCTTATTATTCATAATTATTTTAAACTTCTTGATCCAATCCATTGCATCCTACCAAGTGTTACCACACTGGTCATTTTCCCAATACTACCATACACACCTTACTGCTTGTTATATTTTAAATGCAAAGTGCAGTTCTAAGCATCTAGCGGGATAAACTATGACAAGTTAATTGTTTAAAGTGTTAAAATTAGCATAAATAATGTGCCGCAATTCTACAGAAGCCGACGACATCGTTTGAGAATTAAACAACACTGTGACATTATCTGTGGTAATAAATAATTCTAAAACAGCTTCGCGCTGAAGCGTGCAGCTGTTCCATGGGACAACGACAGAAAGCTACCATAAAAAGCCAGGGAAAATTCTTCCACCACTTTAAACAAAACTCTGTAAAAGCACAAATTTTCGTTCCAATATATTTGTTCATAAGCTCAAAAAGAGATATTTTTTTCTTGTAATTTGCGTTCTCCAACGTTGTCATATTGGACGATGAATGGAATGGGTGATACGATGCTCAAATGAGTCCGGTGTGCATGGAGCGTGGAGTTATCTGACATTTGTCTTTCAGGATAAGGGAAAACCCCGGAAAAACCTTATCCAGGTAACTCACCCTGACTGAGATTCGAACTCGGGACCTGTGGAACGTGAGGCAGACATGCTACCACCACGCTACGGAGGCGGGCAAAGAGATAAAACAAATTAAAGGAAATGGTACATTTCTGATGTATCTTATTTAAATTGCAACATTATTATCTCTGCAGCTTCATCTAAAACAGATGCACAGGTGCAGTAGCAGATGGACCAATTAAAACTTTGCTTTTTCTTTTGTAATCCTAAATGTAATGCAATACTTCTATAACAAAATATTTTGTTTAAACTTTGATCATGGTACTACGTTTAAACTCTGAATGAAACTGCACTAAATCTGTGTACACCGAATGGCGAGGACAATAATATGCATTATGCACATTAATTAAGCATCTACCGCAATAAGGACGTATTTGTCTATGTGATATACACTTATTCGGAATAACAAAGTATCTCCTAATCAGTGATATCACCTAATTGTTTTCCTTCCCTAAAGCCGACAAGGCCGATCACCATAACCTCTGCTAGTTATAAGCCAACAAGCAATTGGCTTATAAGAATGCCCAAGGAGCTGTGGGCGAAACGTCAGTTTATCGACTGGACCATGATATGCATCCCGTTCAATTGGATTGCATCAGGATGCGTCTGTCTCAGTGATGCTCCAATTGGAGGCGGTAATTTTTCTCTTCACTTTAGCAGGAATCTATCTTAGCTCATGTATGGATGTATGTCCAAAGAAAGGATGACACCGGCTCCGACTTTGAAACGTTTAATAAACACGTTAACAACGAGGAGTTGCCGACCAATGAAATAGAGGAACGTCCGGAGTTAAAGTACTGGATTTGTCTATCAAGCGCTAACACGCAGTTTTAATGTGGAGGCAAGAATGACGACAAATGCAGCTACGTCTTATTAATACGGCGCTCGAACAGAAGCGTCCAAGACTCCCCATAATGTGATATTCAGCTACCAATTTTTTTCTAATAAACTC
Source organism: Mantis religiosa (assembly GCA_030765055.1). Lineage (NCBI taxonomy): Eukaryota > Metazoa > Arthropoda > Insecta > Mantodea > Mantidae > Mantis > Mantis religiosa. The sequence continues at coordinate 148,309,345 of CM060952.1, read as the reverse complement.
CCCTTTCGCCAATGACTCTTTGGACCTTCATTACTAGCTGCATTTACGATATGGCCACTTCATTTCTAAATTTCTGAAATTTGCTTATTTCCTTGCAATAGTCTCTCTGTAAGTGTCTAAGCAATATTTTCAGTATTCCAACAATTCCAAGCTACTACTTAATGTAGTAACTTTGGATATTCGCCTCCTCCTCCTCTAGCTATCGTAATCTTCCATAATCGTCCGAAATTCTACAAAATTGCTTGAAAACCAGCCGTTGCTAATTACAGTACCTAATGTCATCTTACCCCGAACCAAATTGTACCCATAATTTATTTCCAAACCTACACTAATGCACACATTACTGACATTTGATTTTGCTATAAGTACTCATTTATTCAACTGGTCCATAATTTCTGTATCTCGATCAATACTAGCCATGAGAACCTAAGCATGTTTATTAGTCACAGACAGTTAATCACAGATATTAATATACATAATGTAAGTGAATTTGGCTTTGGAAAATGTGTTTTTCCTAAATAAATTCATTAAAATAGGGGTAATTTAGGTATATAATGTTTGTATTTGTGCTTTGGTACTTTCAGCAGGAGATAGTCTGGCCAATGAAGATCAGAAAAATTCAGAGACATGTTTATTGAAGTTGTGAGGCCTGAGTCTCCTATCAATAGAACACTGTAAAAGTCAAATATATAAGAATATACCTGTTGAAGCGAAAAACTGAGTGTTGCAATCAAACTTTGAACAGAGAAGGAAACCAGGTAGAGGTGTTAGAATCGAGCTGAATAAAAGTCGCGAAGGTTTGGAAAATGGTACCTTAACAATACAAATTGAAAGACTTCGGCGTTTGCGTTATGAACTTCATACTTATATCCGTGCTACACATGTACTTTAACACCAATATCACGTGATAATGCTGTAAATAAACATAGTGCTAAAATAAAAATTCAAATGCTTCCTAAATGGAAACTGTTCTTATTCATCGTCATTACCATAACGTTCTCCACAAGGACCTACTGCAGTAGGTACGATATTGGTGATCCCGGGGTCTCGATCCAATCTCTCGATTGGGTGCCTCTGAGTGGTGAGAGAGCTAATGCCAAACACCCAAACAAGGTCCACATTCGTGTTTGAACCTTAATTCTCTGAAGGCAAAGCAAAGCAAAGCGAATCGAAGTAGCGAAGCGAAGTAGAGCGAAGCCGAGAGAAGTCAAGCGAAACTAAGATAAGCCAAGCGAAGCCAAGCAAAGCCAAGCGAAGCCAGAGCCAAGCCAGAGCGAAGCCGAGCCAAGCTAGAGAACGAAGCTAGGGTGAGGTCAGAGAGAAGCCAGAGTGGGACCGAAGCGGATCCACAACCCAGCCAGAGCCAAGCCAGAGAGAACCCTGAGCAGACCAGAGCGAAAGCGAATCCGGAGCGAAGCCGGAGTCAAGCCAGAGCTGTCAGAATCAAGCTAGAGTGAAAACAGGGTAAAGCCAGAGCGGAGCCGGAGCCGGAGCCGGAGCCGGAGCCTAGCCAGAGCGAACCTGGGCCAAGCCAGAGCGAACCTTGACCAAGCCAGAGCTAAGTTAGAGAACGCAGAGTGAAGCCAGAGCCAAGCCAGAGAATGAAGTTAGAGCGGGACCGGAGCGGGGACCAGAGCCCAACTATAGCCCAGCCGGAGCCAAGCAAGAGTGAATCCAGAGTGAGGCCCGAGCGAAACCGGAGTGAAGGCAGAGCAAACCAAAGCGAAGTCAGAGCCAAGAAAAGCAAAAAGCGAAGCAAGCGAAGCAAAGCTAGCGAAGACAATCGAAGCAAAGCAAGCGAAGCCAATTGAAGCAAAAGTCGAAGCAAAGCAAAGCAAAGCACTTGTTTTATTTCCCTATTTTAACTTATTTGTTTCATTGTTATTTTGTTTCAGATTTATAATAACTTACCTCTGGCTATTGCCATGATTTAGTTTTTGAAAGGGAACTGAAGAACATGAAGTTGAGCGTTATATAAAACTCAGCATTACCATAACGTGACTTACAGAGAAGAAAGTTCATTCTGTTTCTCAAAACGAAAATACTATATAGCCAAGGTCAAAAGAAGAGATAGGTAGCTAGAGAGCATTGGTCGAAGTGCAAGAAACCTTGTAGAAGTATTAAGGCAGTTGTTTTCTTCACCTGATATTTTGAATTTCTTTGATATTTATACTATCTCATTACCAGTTTTGTTAACAAGTAGAATACTTAACAGAACAAATACTGTCAGATTGTGTTCTAGACGGAGCACGACATTAATTATGATACATATTTTATCGTGCTTTTTCTACAAGAAAATATTTAGCCAAATGTGCCACATATTTACATCTAAATGATTGGCAGAGCACACCTTTATCTAAAGAGCTGTTCTTAACTTTATATATAAATCTAATTACTACACTTTCAAGAACTGGTTTAATTTGTTTTCTGTTAATGCATATCAAATTGCATTACCAATTTGTTCCCTGCTATCCCTTCAGTTCACTTATGCTTAACTAAATGTAAACAAGAAGACTTTGATCATACGTACATTAGACATCAGAGGACGGAATATCTGCACAAAGGTAGATAATTTTCGCACATTTTCACTATGGTAAATAACCGTATATTCGAAAGTAAGGTTGCCTCACTTCGGAATATGAGTTTCGAAGTATGTAAACCTTTGTGATGGTGATGACAGTTACCTATCAAAGCTTGCTAAGTAAACCAATATTTTTAAACTAGTTAAATGGATTATTCTTCGTGCAAGATGCTGCCAAACTCCATAAAATATCAAAATGTCTGCAGCATGTACCAGTTTGCCTCTCATTTTGCTATTCACAATCTATACAGGGCAGGAGTAGCATGGTTCACCATAAATCCTGTCTAATGGTATAATCCGTGAAAGATAAATAGCTAGGATTTATGTTGGAGTTAAACCGTTGACAACTCACAGCTGTTAATTTGATTCCCTGTACCTGCTTGGGACACATGTTGGTCTGGGTGGCTTTAGTTGATTGGGCCCTGGCCCCCTAATCTCAAAGAAGCTGGTTCAGATCCCTACTAGGCCATAGATTATTAAGTGTTCACAAAAGCCTCAGACCCACGTTAGTAGATTTATTGATAGGTAAAAAAGCTCCTGCGAAACCAACCTTAGGCACACTGGTAGCGATGATTATTGATAGCATCCCCAGCAAACAAAATATATTTGTTTTAGTGACATTGAGACAAAGGAGGCTTAGAGCAATAGCCTAATCGTTATCCGTCTCACTATCGCTGCCTTCCTATCTCTCCCCTCCCAGACATTAATATCAGGACTGAAGTAAACTAACTCACATTATCGTAGAAGGCTGTCTGCATCATGCGACATGCAAGTTGAAACGTTCTGTAGTATCCAAGTCTAGTTCCTGCGCTTTGAAATATAGAATGTATTAAATTTTTTTGTTAATTTTCAGCACTTCATTATATATATACATACATATGAATATCGCTAAGTGTATTATTTTGTGACTTAAATAAGCCTTTATTTTTAGAAACAAATCTATTACAAAAATTTCGTAATAATATTACGGTATTCTTTTACAGAATCATGGATATATCTTATGAAGCTCAAAGACACAGGAAGTGTATAATCAACTATTGTATCAGGCGCAGGTTTTCAGAACTCTGCGTGACACGCCTGCTATTTAACTTTGGACTACAGTCACAGTAGTATTTGTCACATGGTATTTGGAGCGAAGAAGAAAAATACTAAATGGTGAAATATTCCAATTGTGAAATTCTGAGATAAATTTTTGAGAGTGTTGTGCTCTTCTAATTAATAAGACTGTATTGGAAAACGGCAATTGACTGTCTGGTGGTTTTATCTGCGGCCCGCATTCGGGAGGTCCGGATTCAACTCCCGTGGCCAGCCTGCCTGACCCTTGAATTTTGTGGGGGGGGGGGTTTCCGGGTCATCAGACGAATGATGGGGAGGTTAATTACATCTCCCGAATTTTCTGTCCTTCCATTTCATCTCCATTATCATTTCACATTAACTCCCATCTGATGGTTTCTTTCAGGGTATTGTCGCGAGGCGTTGTAGACGAGCTCCGAGAGAAAAGCGGGGAGTGAAATGGACAGATGGCACCCAAGCCACGCCCGCGGACCGATGAGCGCTGGACACTTGCCGAGAGAGAGAGAGAGAGAGAGAGAGAGAGAGAGAGAGAGAGAGAGAGAGAGAGACAGCAACAGACGGAGAAAGAGACGGAGATAATCTGCACGTCCTCGCTGCATCACGAAAGGCTGGCTTTCGAGAAACGTCGGCAGCCTTCGAGAAACAGTGGCTCGGGTATATATGCGGCAGTGGGAGTTGTCGTGAGTCAGTCAGCAGGGAGCTGCTAGAAGTTGCAGTTGTGGGACAGTAAGTTTTTTTTTTTTTTTTTTTTTTTTTTGTAATTTACGTCCTCCAGCGTTAAGACATATCGGACAATGCATGAAATGGGTGATATGATGCTCAAATGAGCCCAGGGTACATAGAGGTTAGAATTACCTGACATTCATCTTTCAGGACTAGAGAAAACCCCAGAAAAGCCTTATCCAGGTAACTCAGCCTGACCGAGATTCGAACTCGAGACCTCTTAAATTGACGCAGACATGCTACCATCTACGCTACCGAGGACATTTGAACTGTACCGAGTCGAGTCGAGAACTGATAATCGTGTAGTGATTTGAAGGTGAATTCTTTTGTTTGTTGGCGTGTGGTGAAGCCAAGAGAGACTGTGTTGGTGTATATTACGCCGTCCAGCTGCAAAGGGTTGCACAAACTGTCTTTCTACGGAAATAAAGAGTATTTTGAATTTTTCCAAACTACACTTTTAATTTTACGAACCCACAAAGTCACAGTATACGTGCCCATGGGTGTCTCGGCGCTGCATGTTAGCATGATGTACTCCTAACACACCTTCCACTGGTGAGACCGCCTCCGGGCTAGCCTGTTTTGCCGTTTCAGCACCACGGTAGTTAGGATGCTGCTGGTACTTGCATGCTGGGCAGTTTCTTCTCTTGCTTCATCCTTCCTCTCGAGGTTGCCCACTTTGGGGCAATTTTGGACCTCCTTACCGAATCCCCTCCGTAGTGTAATTTAGTGCTCTGTGTTACTTGTAAACGCACTTTAAAGAATACAAATTTTTATTTGTATGCCCATTTCAGGTTTCTCCCGAGAATACCGAATTTCCAAGTTTTGCCCTTGATTTTACACGACTAGTATCTCACAATGCAATTGGAGAATGTTTCTGCCATGTTTTATTTTGGCTAATGGACAATTGCTGGGGAAATCATACACTCATCGGTTAATACAGATGACAGAGGCGGTACTTATACGAAAAAAAATGTCGCGGAGGTTGTCATAAAATTGGAGTAAAGAAAGGTAAATGTGTTGCAATAGTAGAAACGCCTGACAGTGATTTATGAGGTTTTATACCTTTTCTTTGTATAGTGATAAAGAAATTGCGCTTTCTTGTGTTTATGCTTTCCTTCGATTTTGTGAAACGTGCTTCTCACCCTGGTACCGTAGTGTCTGTATCTAGAGATTATAGAAATAATAGGAATTAAATATATAATACGAATCCAAAACACTTAGGACGTTTCTGTGTGAATTATTATCTATGTATTAAGTTAGGATGAGTAATAAAAATAAAGGAACTACATCAGGCGAGTCACCTGCCCCTATATATTTTTGAATTTATGCAACGTGCTAACTGACATATGTGACTTAAGTCTTTCTTGAATGCCTTCTAATGGATAATTTGTAGAAAAGTTTATGAAGGAGGTGTAGATAACTTAGTGCATAAGTGTTGTATGGGACAGAAAGCAATCACTATGTATGTCGATATTATACCCAGACAGATAGAGAGCTTCAGTAACAACTTTAGATGGGTTTACAAATTTTTATTTATTAGTGTAAATTCACACACACCTTTAAATACGCCCATGAAGGAAGTAAGTGCCTATCACATGCATCAGTTTACAGTAACATTGGAACAGACATTGGCAGATTTACACATTGGGACCTGTTGGATTTAAATCTTCAGGCAACTTGTATTTTCATTGTAACATTCATGTCAAAAAATGCGAAGAATTACGTAGATTGTTTTCCCTTTCGTCACAAATTATGGCAGCTTTTAGCCCATAGAGTGGTACTACATGTGGGTGCTGTGTTTTGTTTTCATTTGTGTTAAAACTACCAAAAGGATCTGAAAGCATTGTATGAAGCTGTAGAAACCGTCCAAGGATCCTGAGGTTTGCGATTACTTATTTGTATAGGAACGTTCGCTGGCAAGCTAGCGTTGGTTAAATAGTATTATAGTGAACCCAGAAAAGGAGTTCGATACTATGGGTTGCAGCTTTAGAAGTACGCTACTCAGAGAGGGTAGGAAACGGAACCGCCATCTGGGCGAAATAGGTTTATTAATCCCAAATCAGTATGTTAGCCAGGTTTATTAATTGTATGATTACACAACGTTCGAGGGCAGCCTTGGCCTCATGGGGTACACCCAAACTTACCTTGAAATTCTAGTAGACTCGGAGGTGCTGATCCAACCTTGTGATGACGTGCATAACGGCTTGTATCACGGACACTTATTAACTTACTATGGACTCCGTATCATTTGCAAATCAACTGCGCCAAATGCCAACTGCCTCGTTTACCTACATTGGACAGCTTAAATACTTCATTCTTGAAATATAAGCGTTCTATTACACCGAATTCCAGGCTTGAACTACTTTCAACACTTTTTACCAACTGTCATAATCTAGCCGGTGGAGGTACGATTCCTACCATATCCGTTACAGTATTATACAGGTATTTCACCACTATGCCACATTAAGTTGGGTTCAAACCCTACGTAATCAGCTCAAAAAGTTTATTACCCTTTGTTTTACCTCTTGGGATCTATAATTTGATATTATAATAGAATAACATTTTTATGACTATACCGTTTCCTGGAATGACTTAAAACGTGGAAGCGTTAAATTACCAGAGGTCCGTATGGGATGGTTAAGGAAAGGCACAAAGTATTTCAAAATTAGATGTTTTTAACGATAACTTTATACTCTTAAGATTTCAAATATAACAATATACAATTTCTCTTGTCTTTAAATCTTTAGCAACATGTCAATTAATTATCACTGCCACTGGTTATATATTATTATTTCTTTAACTGCATTGAAAGTCTTTAGGGTTTCTTTTGTTGTTTAAAGTACACTAAATCCATGAAATTTGTCTTAATTAACGCGAGAAGCACAGGGAAAAATTTGTAATAGAAATTTAGAAGGTTTATCCAGAAGTTACATAATGAAGCGAAGCCAAACAATGTTGTCCCCAATGTTCCTACGTATGGAGCGACGAAGTGCAGATGCGATGTTCAGTGTCCGAGATCCATGCCAGAAGTCCTCTTTCTTGTACCGGAGCCTCCCAGATTACAAGTCCAGGTCGATACCCCCGGTGCAGCGTCAAGCAATTGTCCACAAGCCTTTGGCTCCTTCTACAGGCGAAAGCAGCGCTTCCTAGCGCTCAGAAACGGAACTCGTAAGAGACCAGATGTAACTAGGCAGCATGGATGGTAGTCCAACGAGCTGGAGATCACCAATATAGCTCAGGAGCTGGGGGGAGTAGTAGTCAGCACGAAGTAGATGAGTCTTTAGAAGTAATCAGGTGCAATGATCAGGTGCATGACATATGTGTTCAAAAATACAACAATAGCCATGTTTTCCACTGACAGTTCGTAGTAGATACTTATTATGGTCAGCATTATACTTAACCCATTCAACCCAGTTTCAAATATTTCACAAGTGCAAAGTAAAACAAGATTTATGCAAGAAACAGAAACTATTAGAATTAAAGCCGTCGACATGCTCGTAAAAGAAATAAATGAAAGCCAATAGCGTTGCATGGTTTACGACACCAGATACCGATATCTGGTGCAGATTATAAGGGTCACGAAGTGAAGTATGATCCCTAATAAAAGATAAAGTTAGCCCTTAGTTACCCTTTAAAGGACAAGGGCCTCCCCTACCTGGCGATAGAGTGAGCTCGGCGCAACTTTTATGTTGAGACAATCTCTGTAGATCCCTAATTATCGGATTGTAATATTTGTGTCTTTAGTTCACAAGAGAACCAATAGCAACAATAAATAGGTTAGTACTTAAAACACAGATACTAAAGGCTAGGGTAAAGAAGGAAAAAAAAAAAAACAATTTAACGTCGTTTCGAACCTAGCCTTTGTATCACCATATTCCAGCAAACTAACCCATTTGACCAGCTGTGACGTATTTTCTGTCGCTCTTTAGGAAAATATTGTGACGAACTAACCATGGATTGTGAAAGATGAGGAGCACATGGCGAGATCGTGCATGGGGGAATTACTCAGGTTAGGAAATACCTGCTTGGTGAGAGGTTGGGAGTTTCTATTAGGTTTCATTTCTACAAAAGGTATGGTAAGACTACTTAAATATATAATTCACTTAATAAGAATATTTACTACAAATAAGCAGATTACAAAGGTAGTCATAGGGGCCGGTTACCTGTCCTGTAGAGATTGCGTAGAAATCCACCTATTCAGGCCAACGGCTAGTCTAAGAGAGAGCAAGCAACCGGCTTACACACGTTTATCCGACAAGTGACAAATATAGTAAAGAATTGACTTTTTAATCATCTTGGATTTAATGATGAACCGGTAAATAAACGATATCAGTGAACAAATCCTGCTATAATAGCAAAAAGAAAGTGGGGGTGGCGTCAAACGTATTACTGAAATCACATCAACTATTATTACTATTAATTAACACTGTCACTGGTGACAATATTCCTTTATGACCTTGCTAGTCGAGCCTTTATAGTGTAAAAGCGTAGCTTTAGACAGAAACTACAACGTTTGAAGTAAATATAATGGAAATTAATTGTTCTTTCACACTAGCCGTGCTGGTGTTTGACACTAGCAGTGTTAATATCATGTCGGCACGTTAGCCATAGTAGCCCAAGGATTAGAGCAGCTGGACGGCAACCAGAAGATCCGTGGTTCAAATCCCGGCTATTGCTTTGAATTTTTCAGTCTGGCTCTACCGTTTCATACTGCGTCCTACACACGGCTAGTGTGAAAGAACAATTAATTTCTATTAATTGTACCTAATAGTTGTTCGAACTATAAAGCCCGGGCCTTAAAGTACTTACAGCATAGTTAGTCGCGGTTAAGGTAGTTGTCTCATGTGTTTATGAGAACTCCTAGTGGTTTACCGGAACAAATAGAGTCAGGTGGAGAATATAATGTCATATCGGCACGTTGGCCATAGTAGCTCAAGGATTAGAGCGGCTGGACGGCAACCAGAAGATCCGTGTTTCAGATCCCGGCTATGGCATTGAATTTTTCAGTCTGGATCTACCGTTTCAAAATAAATACTGTTCGCCACAAATGTAGCTACAGCAGATAATTACTTCAAGTCAATTTTTCTTCCTAAAATTAATCTTCTACAAATCTGAAACTTGTAAAACTAGATACAACAGACTGGAGATGTGCCTCTCATCAAGGTCTTACTGTAATCCTATATTGTGAACCCACGTTATAAAACGGGACAACATCTGGGATTCAACTTGCTAACAACCAGTCATTGGGGATGATAATGAGAACTCCAAAGGAATCACGAATCGCGTTACCGTATTAAAGACGGGAGGAGTAGGCATTGTCTTACAGTCTCCCTTAGTGAAGGCTTCATAATGACGAAAATATCACGTTATCTTGTTTAAAAGACTGTAATTATTTACGAACATATTTTCTTTGATATAAAGAATTTTGTTGTTGAGAGGCCCTTGTTAATAATTCGAAATGGGTGTAACAGTCTTACTAAAAGAGTCCGTTTACTATGTCCCTTCTTGATATTTGGTTTGTTCGCACTTTGGGTCACAAAAGCATCTCATGAATTATTCAGTCCAGTAAGACAGCTGAGCTTCTAATTAGGGTGTCCGAAGAAGACAGAAGTCAGGGTAACGCTAGCAAGTTTGGGCAATGAATTACGCATGCGCACGAAGATGTAGAGCCTGCATATTTTCCCAGGGGATGAGGTATGCTCTGAAAAAGAAACTTCAGACTGCTAACTAGTTCCCAATTAAAACACGCTGTTGCCTTTGATGCTTTAACACTTTTCAAAGCTCTGCAGTCTTCAAATGCATTTAGAAATCTTCCTTTATTTGTTACATTAATGTTCCATAAATTGTCTTTTACCATTGTTTTGTTAAAAGCGAAAACAACAATTTGTTAAGGCAATAAGACACAATTCCTCATTGTTAAATTAGCACTGATTAAATGTGAAATGAAATTGTAAATAGCCTAAAATGTCCCGTGAAGGGCAAAGGCTATTCCACGTTAGGCATTGGTCATGATTATTGTCACTTGTGTAAACCATTTGTAGAGTGAGTGTGTGGTGTTTTAGGGCCCGTCGACAACAAGGTCATTTGGGCCCACCATTTGTAGTAGAAAACATTTTCTATGGGTATAGATCATAATTCATGCTATCAGTGTTACTGCTGTTTATTGCAATTTATCACATATACATATAATGTGCTTCGAAATGGAGGAATGCAATTACTTGTAAACCATAACTAGTAGGCATACAATATGGTAAACTTTGTTATATTAACACCGCATAACAAACATAGTCGATAAGTACTGGTTAACAGATCCCAAGGTCGCGGTTCAGACTGGCTCAAACCCATTTTTTATGTTAAGATTGCTTAGAAGCGAAGCCCCATCTCACATCATTTACATGCATCGTCCCTGGGTGTTGAAATTCAGGTACACCGGTAGCGCTGATGTGATTCCTCTAATTGACAACATTGCAAACAAACAAAAATAAATAAGATGCGTAGCACATTCAAAGTCTTCTAAATATTAGGCTTAGTAGATCAAAATAATCATACGTTTATCTCAAATGTATGTAATATCCCGAATATTCTAGAAGATAACGTTATTTCATATAGGCAAAATGATACCCTATAAAGCGATGCAACAAATGTTATCAAGAACCTAATGTAAAACCAAAATGATAATTACGCTTTAATTTAAATGGGAACCCAGAATATTACAAAATTTTAAATCAAGAAACTCTTGCAGATCATGCGTTAAATACGAGGGTTGTTCAATAAAGAAAGGTCCTTCTTTTTTTTTTTTTTTTTTTTTTTTTTTTTTTGACAACGTACCTTTACTCATCCTCATAATTTTGATGGTCCTTCTCAAAATAGTCTCCCATGAATGCGATGCACTGGTCCCAGCGTTTCTGCCAGGCTTTAAAGACATGCTGGAAACCATTTTTGAGAGATCCTTCAAAATCATCTCCGCAGCCTTCAGCACTACTTCTGAGGATGGATAATGCCTCCCACGAAGGCGTTTCTTCAAGTAAGGGAATAGAAAAAAGTCACATAGGGCTAAATCCGGGCTATAGGGAGGGTGAGGGATGCACTTTAAGTTGATTTTTACAAGATATTCAGCAACAACATTGGCAATATGCGGCCGCACATTATCGTGGTGCAGCATCCAGCCTGCTTCATGGAAATGTGGTCTTTTGCGCCTGATATGGACTTGCAATGTTTTCAGGACATCCCTGTAGTATTGTCCAGTTAGTGATGTGTGCGCAGGTACAAAATGCTTATAAACCATTCCATGAATATCAAAGAATGAGATGACCATAGCTTTCACAGCAGAAGCAAACACTTTTTATTTTTTGGGGGGGCGGGGGGGGGGGGTTGGTGATGAAGGAGATTTACACACTGAGCTTTGCTGTGTGCTCTCAGGATCAAAATGATATAGCTAAGTTTCATCAGCAGTGATTACGTTTGTAAGAAGCTCCGATTTTTCCTCTAACATCAACTTTAACTGCATGTTACCTCCATTGCAGCGGTAGGCGAGACTGAACATGTCTGAACTTGTCTGGCTCTCACAGACGGGAACCAGGAGTACCAACAATGAAACGACTACGGCGTGTTTGTTTCACATTAAGCTAACAGAATATAATAAGGTTGAATTTTAATGCGAGAAATTATAACCGTAAAAATCATGAACTTTCTTTATTGAATAGCCCTCGTATAATGAATTTTAATTTTCCTCCATTAAGCAGCCAACAGATATCATAAATGTACTGCAATTATAGCAATTTAATTATGTAGGTGTAAACTTTAGGCATACATTATTCACCATCTCTGACCAAAAACACTAATTAAAACAACTATTACTACATTTAAAATGGAAAGGAAATTATTTCCTGCAGTAGTGTTACCAATGAAAAACTGCATGAAATGAGTTATATGGCAAAATCAAGGTAGCAAAAGTACTATAAAATAATGTTGAGCCTAATCGCAGGTAGTTCAGGAACAAATTAAAATGATAAGTGAACGATTAACAAAATGTGTTATACAGGGGTACACTGCAGAAATATGCATAGCTTAGCGTACCTTTACTATAGTACTAGCCTTTTGTTAGAGAGCTAAATGCACCTAAAGATAGCAGAGTTCAGAAGTTCAACATTTTATTATGTTGCGAGATTTTTGGAATAATAATGCTGCAATATGCCATGGATGCCTCAGAACACACTGGCAACATCTATTGCGCTTTATAATACTATAAATTGATTTCACAAAATTTATAGCGATTATCACAGTAATTTTTGTGTAGTAGTTTTTGACAACTTTACACAATGGTTGTCACCTTGCCTAGTTGCCCTTGTTTAAACATTGGAAGGGCTTTTAGTATATAGTGTTTTACAGATAGTCAAGTTGCGATGATATTTGAAGAATTTTGTACTAGGGCTAAAGAATGATCACATATTTTTGACAACATACCTTTTCTCATCCTCATAATTTTGATGGTCCTTCTCAAAATAGTCTCCCCTGAATGAGATGCACTTGTCCCAGCATTTCTGCCAGTTTTCAAACACATGCTGGAAACCATTTTTGAGAGATCCTTCAAAATCGCTTCTACAGCCTTCACCAGGTGAGGGATGCACTTCACGTTGATTTTTGCAAGATATTCAGCTACAGCATTGGCAATATCGGCCGCGCATTGTCGTGGTGCAGCATCCCGCCTTGTTCAAGGAAATGTGGTCTTTTCCGCCTGATATGGACTTGCAACGTTTTCTAGACATCCCTGTAGTATTGTCCAGTTACTGATGTGTGTGCAGGTACAACATGCAGATAACCATTCCATAAATATCAAAGAATGAGGTAACTAAATCTTTCCCAGCAGAATCAACCACTTTTGCTATTTTGGGGGTTGGTGATGAAGGAAATTTCGACACTGAGCTTTGCTGCATGCTCTTAGGATCAATATGATGAAGCCAAGTTTCATCAGTAGTGATTACGTTTGAAAAAACTCCGGATCTTCCTCTAACATCATCTTTTGTTCAAGAATCAACCGTCTTAGAAACAATCGCGCACAAACACGTCTCGTGTGTAATGTTGCTCCCACCAATGTGTGGGTGGCACCCAATGAAATGTTCAGTATTTCAGAAAGTGATCTTAAGGTAATTCATCAATCCTCTCTCACAATGACAGCAGCAGTGTTGATGTTATCTTCCGTAAGATCAGTATCTGGAGCACAGGGTCCACCTTCCTTTGAGTTTGATTGTCTCCCCTCATTAAACATTTTAAACCATCTTCGAGCTGTGCTATAGGGATTAGCAGACTCTCCATAGGCTTCCTGAAACATTGTATAGACTTCAACTGAAGATTTGATACGAAAGCAGAATTTCAAAGCCGCATATTATTCCTCACGTGTACCTGGTTCTCACAGTTGGGAACCAGAAGTACCAACAATGAAACTACTACGGCGTGTTAGTTTCACCTTAAGCTAATAGCCGGCCCTCGAAGCCATGGCCGTTAGAACGCATGTCTCTAGCGTTCCACCGCGTAGAGGGTCGCGGGTTCGACTCCCGCCCTGGGCATGGGTGTTTATGTGTATAGTGTATGTGTGTGAAACTACAGAAAACAGATAGGTAATTAAACGGAAACAGTAAAAACCAGTAAAATAAGGAAAAGAAAAAATATATATATCTTTATACATAGATATATATTTAAAAAAAGGGAATATAATAAGTTTGAATTTTAGTACAAAAACTAATACCATAAAATAATTATCATTTTTTATTGAACAGCCCTCTTATGAAATACGTGTTGAAATCATTTAAACGTGGAAGGTTTGTGAGAAATTGACTTCCTAACTTTTCAATTTAGATTTATTAATTGTGTTTCAAAATGATTTGGACAATGACTTCTCAGCCGGAAAATGAACATTCTTATCTCAGGGCGTCGTCTTGGTCCGATGTTTTTCTCTTCCTCTAAATGATTTAGCAAAATAAAATAAATTACATATTTATCTTTTCAATAGATTTATTTTAATTCTCGATCAGTTAACACACGATATTGCACGAATGTATTTGAAATCTCTCCAGAGTATGATAAAAATGATTACAATAAAAGTTATTAAATTATGATGAAAATGATGATTAAAATTACTGGTAGCAATCTATAAGCGTCCATCTTCTTCCACGATTGCTCTTATGCTGCTACAATTTAAATTAATACAATCCTCCTAACGCAATTTTTATAAATCACGTAATCTCCACACATGTGACGTCCTCTTCGACAATCAAACTTACGTTGTTCATATACCTCAAGAGATTATTGATTTGCTTCCCCATAGCAACCATATATTCGTTTATAGTCGTAACAACCTATATACACGTCTTATTTATTCTTAAAATTTCTTTTCCTGAACTTACGCAAGCAACTTCTAGTGAGGTAATGATGAATGGCAAGAACTATATAAAAGTATTAGGGCTATTTTTTTCAAATTGGAATAATTTAAAGGAAACTATAGCCATAGAAACGTGCCCAGTGTGATGCATCTTAGGGTGATTTGACCACACAAGCGGTCACTGCAGTGCTGTATACCAGAAGAGACATCCGAAAGGGCAATCCGACATTGAAAGCAGGAGAATGTATTATTAACTCCATGGAATAGCGTATTGAAAGGAGTAAAGGGAAATGTGCATAATACGAGTGGATATCTTCTCCTAGGTTTTAGGGTCACTGTCAAATTTGTATTGATGCAAATTCTTTTCACATCAATTACTTATACACTGGAAAAGGCTGCTGCACGCATTGGTGGCTAGTTTGATGAAGCTTATTCTTACGATGTAAATTTTGAAGCACTATGGCCTATTCTCCGGGTAGAGCAAAGAGTTCCGTCGAAGGGTATGCGTGGATATGTATGGAAGTAAGGATAGTTATAATGACACTGGAATGCAAGTTTCAGACTGGTTTAATGACTGCTTCTTTTTATCACCACATCAAACTCGAAGTTGCTGATCAAGGGTTACCAATATATCACTGTTCAGAGTTAGCGTATGCTAAATGCATATTACGCGATATATATTCGTTATTTACGTAGGAACCGTTAGATACCTTTTCTCTTCGGTTGCCGTCTGCTTTCGCCCAAGACAGAACCACTTGTTTTTCTTACTGGACCGTCAGCCCAGTTCTGTCCCTCACTGCGGCATTGCAGCTGTGTGTGACTTTCAGCTCTCAAAGCCTTTCTTCACACCAAAATTCCCTTTGTGACTATTTTTACCATTGTAATTATTAGTCCCGGTCATGCCATTATTAAGGGTCCGAACAATGGTTTTTCAAACGGAGTCAAATGTTATCAACTTAGAATCCCTGCTAAGAACCTGCAGTCTCCCGTCTCTTTTGTTAAACTACACAACCCAATGCACCTGCTTGCGTTTCAACAAATATACAATATTTCTTTGAAATCCATTACGATTCTTTATTCATTGCATCCCTTAATTTCGGTATCAGTATCCAACGAAATATGTTGGTGTGTATTAGCAAAGAAAATTGCATCATGGGTAAGAAGTTATATCGGTTTGTTATGTAATGGATTTTACATTATTCATAAAACTTACCTCCTGTTTGTAAAACTATACATTGTCGGAGGACTGTGTAAGTAAAAAATGCATGGGTATTTTTAGGAAAAATTAGTCAAAGGTTTTATTTTATATATTGGTTTTCCTTTATTTTCTTTCTGCCCAATAACATCAAATAAAACATTTATTTCTGATGACCACATGTAGCTTGTATATTTAGTGCTTCTTCTTTTAACATACCTGCATGCAAGTTTCAGACTCTCTCAGATTTCATTCTATACCATCATAATAGCAAAAGAGAAATCTGAAGGATCGTTTTAAGTATGCTAAATATTTACTATTATTGCAGTACTTGGATTTGTTAGCAAAAATGTTGTGCACACATGTTGAAAAGGGCGATTTGATACCTACTATTAGTAGGCAGAAAATAAGCTAGTTACAGTGAAGCAATAAGTGGGTACTATACAATTATAACTATATGTAACAAAATACGATACTTCACTTATCTTAAGAAAAATGATGTCAGTTTTCTTACTACTTGAAATGGTTGAAGTTGAAATCGATTTCACGATCTCTTGTTCGCATCGTCAGTCAAAGAAAACCACAGGAGAAAACACATTCGTCGTTAAGGAAGTAACTATATCATTATGAGATTTTCACTATTACCAAAATCTGAAAAGAAAACAAACTTAGGAACAGAATCAACTGCTGGTACTTAAAAATTCACTACGCGATTTTACCTTTTTAAAACAAATATATTTTCCCAAACTATTAAATCTATCGGGACATTTAATTGTTTTAATAACTTAACTTCAGGATTTATATTATGGTTAAATGACCAAAACTGATCTGCTACTGCCGATTTATCAGTTTGATTATACTTAAGATTACGAACATGTTCTTTCGTTGTGGTCTCCAAATTACATTTCGTCCTACCAGTGTAAACCAGATCACAATCCAAACAATAAAATTATAATTACCAGATCTTTTATTATTAGGAATTGCATTACTTTTAGAGAAATGTAATATATTTTTAGTACTGTATTTGTTTTGAGGAACCTAAATTATACCAAACTCTTTAAAAACTTTTTGAAATCGTTTATTAAACAAAGGATAGTAAGTAAATGATTTAAACTTATAATATTCTTTTATTTTTAAGGGTAGAGATATAATTAACAGTTCTTTGATATTTAAATTTTTTAATTTCCTTTTGTATAAAGCATTTATTAAAACCAGTAATTAAAGCCGTATTAGTACTATTTTTATATTCCTTATTAAATTTCTCTTGAATCAGGGATATATTTATTAACTTATAAATCAAAATATTGAAAACAAATTTATATGGAAAAAGATTAAAACTTTTACTTTTATGTAATTATCGCTATGAGTAGACTTCCTTTAAATTCCAAAATCCAATTTATTATTTTTATTATTGTCTTCAAACACAAAAAGGAAGAAAATCATCAATTTCATTTCCTAATCCAAATTCTATAGCTTTGTCTGGTAAATTTAGTAATTTTAAAGTGTCGTTTATTTATTTATCACGAACAATAGCAAAAATATCATCAACATATCTATACCAGGTTTTAAATTCAAAGGGAATGCTTTAGTGACTTGCATTTCGAAAAAAAGCTCATAAAAGTTCAGCAAGCAAATGTGATACTATTATGCTTACGCGTATGTTCTATATCAGTGAAAAGTTCCAACTGTTTAGCGGTGACATATCAAAAGTGTCTATCACACTTTTCCACATGTTACTGCGGTGTATCGTTAACAACTTCATTCCTGGAAAGTTCTTGAAACTTGACCCAAGGATAATGTCCAGAAAACAGGTAAAGAAGCTCTTTTAGGATTTTAAATCAAGCATGTGTCACATTATAAGCAACGGCATTGCAGTTCCATGCGTATTATTGTTGCATGAGAAAGGAAGCGACAGAAGGATGCATAAAAGGTTTACTGAGAGAGCTATATGAGTTTCGCTGCAGTGACAATCTTTGCACCAATATCTTCTGTCTAAAATGTTCAATTACTTGGTAGTCCATGTAGCGTTACTACCATACCGCTACATTGCTTTGAATGACACAAGAATGTTAAAATGCAGCCTTTTACTTTCAAGGAAAGTTAACTTTTCCCCCTAAAGCATTCTAAGCAAACACATAAATGGTGGTGCTCCAAACACTTTAGCATATATTGTGTGGACCTTTGATCTCTGAAAAGTCACTTGCTGCTCATCAAATATTAAGTGAAGTTATTAAAAATATCTGTCGTGGTGTCATGATCGTATTTTACACGATCCCAATTACTAGTGCGCAAATAATTTCATGAGCCAAATTAATTAGCAATTACAGAGGATACCGTCAAAGCTCGTTTCCGAAACTGATTACTGTGAAATAGAGATAGGCAATGAATTAAGCACACGATGATGATATATATGTGAAATAATATGAGGGTTGATGATGAGGTGTCAGGTTTTAGAGTTAATATATTTAATAGAACACGTAAGTAAATTTAGCCAAATTATCATTTAATTTTAGGATTTGTCAGTGTTATAGCTGAGCAGTGCTACTGGTAATTTTATAAGAGAAATTTAAATATTCCCTTTCTGCCCAGTATATGATATGCAAAATGGCATTGTAAAGTACCCTAAAGAAAACATATGTTTTAAGAGCCAGAAGAATCAAGGTTTTGCTGGAGTGCGTTACTGTTTGTTGGAATAACTTATTGTCCACATTTAAATTCAGGAGTAAATAACTTTAAAATTGCCTCTTAATATTTTTGACTCCTTATAGTTCAGTTACTTTTAAATTGAAAATGTATTTCTGAATTTGAAGAAGAAAGCAATAAGTGTAATGAGGAGCAATTAGCTTTTCATGGCTAAATTGACACTTAAATAGAATCAGTAACTGCTATATAAACTATATTGAATTTAACGGCATTTTATTCGTCGAAACTACGCGGGCTGTTCAATTAACAATAATCATAATTTTCTTCCGGTCATAATTTTTCGCCATAAAATTCAATATCATTATATACTGTTAGCTTAATGTGAAACAAACACGGCGTAGTAGTTTCAGTTTTGGTACTCCTGTTCCCGCCTGTGAGAACCAGGCAAGTTCAGACATGTTCAGTATCACCTATCGCTGCAATGGAGGTAACATGCAGTTAAAGTTGATGTTGGTCGTGTACCGACAGTCGCGGCAGACAGACGTGTTTCGTGCGCGCTGCTTCCGTGAGTGTTACAGTGTAACTGTGTTTAACTGTGGAATACGATATCTTCTAGTGAATTGTATTTTCACAATCAGTGCAAGCAGTGTTCTTCAACTAACGTGTACTAGTGCCCTTTGGGTACAGGTGTGTTTCTTTCTCTTTCTCTATTTTTTTTTCTTTTCTTTCCTCACCTATTATGTCTCTCACGCCGGAAACTACCGGCCATCTAGTACGCTCAGCTATCGATATGGTTTATAATACCACTAGTGAATTTCCACAGTTACCAGTGCCTCTACAGCAAGCTCAACCAGTGTCTACGCAGCCAACCCAGGTTTCTCGCACCAATACTTTTAATCCTAATTCACCAGTGCGTCAATCACCCTTACGCCCGTCACAATTACATCTTACCACGTCAACTGCTGCTAGTTACCGCTAAAACTACGAGTGACGTTATCATGCATGAGACTGCCCCATCTAACAGTTCACCTGCAACCAGCTCTAGTCGCGCTGCTACACATGCTGCTGCCACAGCTGGCCCAAATAAACGTCGCTGTAAAGCTGCCCCATCAGAACAAACAAGTGCCTCGCGCTATGCTTACACTGTTTCCACGCACAACCGCTTCGCACTACTAGAAGACAACACAGCCATGGACGAGACAAGCAACTCCGAGACACCTAAGGAAAAAGTTCCACCAATTTGCTTGCGCAACATTGATAACTATCAACTTCTATTACAAGATCTAAAAAATAATGTTACCTCTGAATTTCACACAGAGCTTCGCGGGTGTATCCTTAAGGTTCATCCCTCTACTTCTGACGATTTCCGTAAACTTACTACATACTTCAGCTCCATACAACAGGAATACTACACTTACAGAAATCCGACAGATAAGCTTTTCTCGGTAATTATCCGAGACATCCCTCCTTCGCTCACTGATAAGGAAATCTATGACGAACTGTGCTTACAGAACTACCCAGTGCGGAAGGTCACTCGACTTATGAATCGGTCGAAACAACCCATTCCTCTCTGTGCGGTGGAATTGTTAAATAGCGATGATGGTAAAGCTATACTCAACCTAACTCGCCTGTTCTACAGTGTTGTTAAGGTGGAACATCGCCGTCGTAACACTGACATACCGCAATGCACCCGCTGTCAGAATTACGGTCACACAAAGAACTATTGTCAGCTGACCCCGAGGTGTGTTCGCTGTCTAGAGAATCATCACTTCTCACAGTGCACTAAACCGAGAGATACTCCAGCTCAGTGTGTTCATTGTCATGAAAACCATCCAGCTAACTACCGAGGTTGTCGGCATTATTTAGAACTGAAATTCAGAACACAAAATAGCAACACAAGGCAACAGCCTGGGAATTCTCATCGCTCCCGTCCCCTACAACAATCAGACAATCCTGCACAGCAACCATTACAACCCCCAGCTGCATCACCAGTACCTCCAACTTCTTCACCAGCAACTTATGCTAGTGTAACTTCTGCTTCCTCAACGAGGCGTACTACTGCACAACAAGATCCCTCTGACTCTTCATCTCTCTCGGCTCTGCTAATTAGCCGGTTCACTCAACTTCTAAATTCTTTATCCACGTTCCTCACTCCTCTCTTACCGCAATTTACACAATGTTTCCAAAACGCTCTTCTAACTGCTTTCCGAAATGGTGGCGTATAATAGGCCATCTCTTTCATCACTCACTCTCCTGAACTGGAACGCTAATGGCATACGCACTAAACGTGCCTCCTTCGCTGCCTTTCTCAGCTTGCACAGTATAGATGCTGCCTGTATCACCCAGACTCATCTTCTCCCGAATGAACGTTTCTCTGTTCCAGGCTACAAGATTTATAGATTTGATCGGAATGCACCTACCGCCTCTGGGGGAGTAGCTGTGCTAGTTAAACGTTCTCTGACTCATCATGAAATATTCCTACCTGTGATTCCCGGTTTTGAGGTGGTGGGCGTTAAACTCTCTCTTCGCGATAGCAACGATCTCGTCCTAATGAGTGCTTACAAGCCCCCAAATAGTAAGCTTAATACTCACTATTTCTCTTTCCTTTTCCCAGCAGAAAGCTGCACTCTCTTGCTAGGGGATTTGAACTCGAAGCACACTTCTTGGGGCTGTAGGGTCACAAACCCGAATGGACGACGTCTGTTTGACACTATTAATGCCACTGGTCTTCACATACTGGCTCCCACAGAACCAACTTACTATTCTGGTAACCCACAGGTAGCTCCTGACATTTTGGACATTGGGGTACATCGCAATATACGATTACCTGCATCGATTTCTGCACTGCCAGCGCTCGATTCCGATCACTGTCCAGTGTTGGTCACATTTAACCTCACTCCAGATATTTTGCCACAAATCCCGCGACTCATCGATGGTTTTGTCAACTGGGACATCTTTCGCACACACCTGGATGCTGCACTCCACACATCTTATCAACTGGGTACTGCGGATGCCATAGACACTGCCGTCCACCATTTTACCTCTGCCCTCTCTTCCAGTGTACGATCCTCTACTATCCGCAGTCCTCAACCTCGTCATTTCCCCTCCTTGCCTATCCATATTACTCAACTCATCCAAGAGAAACATCGCATCCGTCGACTGTGGCAACGTCAGCGTCTACCCTGGCTGCGCCAAAGATTAAATAGTCTCATTCGACAAGTACGGACCGCACTAGAGCAACACCGATTTCAGGAGTACCAGCGACAATTAGCCAATATCCGTCCCGGAGATCATACCTTATGGAACATCACTAAGAGGATTCTCCGAGAGCCGACAGTGATTCCACCTCTTCAGGTTGATGGGACCCTTTTGAGTGACTCTGCTGCCAAGTGTGACGCTCTAGCTACTCACTACGAGCGTACATTCACGCCTAACACCTGTCTTGACTCTAATATTCCCTCTTCCGTGGACAGGGAACTCCTTGAGTACCAACTTCGTCCTACAGCGCACAACAGAATTTCGTTCACTACTCCACGTGAATTGTCCCACTTTATCCATCGTCTTCCCGTTAAAAAGTCTCCCGGTCATGACCTTATCCCTAACGTTGTGCTGAAGAATTTGACAAACAAAGCCCTAGCTTATTTATCATCAATCTTCAATGCTGCTCTGCGCATTGGTCATTTTCCATCTACATGGAAACATGCGGAAATTATAGTCTTCCACAAGCCCAACAAGCCAAAAAATCTTCCCTCAAGTTACAGACCAATCAGCTTATTACCTACACTTTCTAAGCTTTTTGAAAAGATTATTCATCAACGTATTTCTCATTTTTTGATTCATAATCAGATAATTCCGTCTTTTCAGTTTGGCTTTCGCCCGAAGCATGCTACCACTCACCAATTGCTCAGAATCACGCAGTCTATTATTCAAGGTTTCGAAAACAGGCAATACACCGTAGCAGCATTCCTAGATATCGCCCAGGCATTCGACAAGGTGTGGCACAGTAGACTACTACTTAAAGCATATCGCATTGGTCTCCCTTATTATCTGATACAAATCATAGCAAGTTTTCGCACCAATAGAACCTTTGTGGTGCGCATTGCTGGTTTCACATCCACCCGACGGCCTATTTTAGCAGGTGTACCTCAAGGTTCAGTACTTGCACCACTCCTCTTTAATATATTCACTTATGATCTTCCTGATATAGCTCCAGTTTGTACGGCGTTATACGCAGATGATACTGCTCTCTATTATTCTCACGCCAATATTCTTCATGCCATTCAGAAACTGCAAATTTCCCTAGATCAATTAGCTCATTGGTTCTCTCACTGGCGCATTTCCCTCAATACTAACAAGACAGAGGTTAAGATCTTCTCTTTACGACCTTATAGGGATCCTCCTTCACTACGGCTGCTGGGGGAACCGCTCTCATGGTTACCAAGCAATGTGCCAGTGAAATACCTTGGGGTGTTACTGGACACTCGACTTACTTGGAACGCCCACATCTGTCGGTCTGTTACGCTTGCGTTTGCCCGGCTATCAAAACTGTACCCTCTACTCAACAGGCGCACTTCACTTGGTTATGAATCCTCCCTGCTTCTTTACACATCTCTAGTCCGTCCCATTTTTACCTATGCAGCTCCAGTCTGGGGTGGCACCAGTAAGACTAATCTCCGCCGACTGCAGGTACTACAAAACAGGGTGCTTCGCACAGTTACAAACGCTCCATGGTTCATCCGAAACCAGCAGCTGCACCATGAGTTTGGTCTTCTACCCGTTCACCAATACATCCGACGCCTGGCACGTCCATTCTTTTACAATCTCCAGGAGGTCTCTGGAGCTGTTACCTACCGTCTCGGCTGTCGCACTCGCCAGCCAACTCGCCTGAAGCGCAGACTGCCCCAAGATCTTCTCCTGAGTGACGTCTCCAGCACAGATGACTCAGACACGTGATTAATGCCATCAGACTTTAAGTTCTCAATTGTGTTACAGTTATCCTCCATATTTAGTTAGAGGAGTCGTTCATGGCTACCTCCATTGTTATGTGTCCTGTTCCTATATATCTTATACCAAACATCTGTAAAGCATAATTGCTGATCGATGGATAAAATAAATAAAAAAAAAAAAGAAGTTGATGTTAGAGGAAGATACGGAGTATCGTTCAAACCCAATCACTGCTGATGAAACTTGGCTACATCATTTTGATCCTGAGAGCAAACAGCAAAGCTCAGGGTGGAAATCTCCTTCATCACCAACCCCCGAAAAGCAAAGGTGGTTGTTTCTGCTGGGAAAGTTATGGTCATCTCATTATTTTATATTCATGGAATGGTTTATCAGCATGTTGTGTCTGCACGCACATCAGCAACTGGGCAATACTACAGGTATGTTGTGAAAACATTGCAAGTCCATATAAGGTGCAAAAGACCACAGTTCCCTGCGGCAGGCTGCATGCTGCACCACGATAGTTCGTGGCCGCATATTGTCAACGTTGTTGCTGAATATCTTGCAAAAATCAACGTGAAGTGCATCCCTAACCTACCTGTAGTCCGGATTTAGCCGCATGTGTCTTTTTTCTATTCCCTATCTTGAAGAAACGCCTTTGAGGGAGGCATTATCCATAATCAGAAGCAGTGGTAAAGGCTGCGGAGGCGATTTTGAAGGATCTGTCAAGAAATGATTTCCGCATGTCTTTGAAGACTGGCGGCAACGCTGGGACAAGTGCATCGCATTCAGGGAGACTAATTTGAGAAGGACCACCAACATTATGAGGATGAGTAAAGGTACGTTGTACAAAAAAAAAGTGATCATTCTTTATTGAACAGCCTTCTCGTACTTCGCTGGAAAAAAAGTTATACTAATAAATAAGTCTTTAGACAAATGTTCTAATAGCAACAGTGGACATTTATTGTATGTGCATATTTGAATCAGGTGAACTTCAATAATGGAATATTTCGCCTTTGTAATTCAAAAGTAAGAGCACCATAACAGAATATTCAGAACTATTGGTTTAGCAATCGGGTATAGAATTTAATTTTTCAGTTGTATTCCGCCTTTTTATATGCCTTTGGATGTTTTAAAAGAAAAATAATAAAAAATGAATACCAGTGGTAATTAAATACAAAAGAGGGAATTTAAAAGGTGTTTGCAGCTCTAAAACGCCCACCTCGGTATCGTGGTGGTAGCATGTCTGCCTAACGTTCAAGAGCTCCCGAGTTCGAATCTCGGTCAGGTGAGTTACCTGGATAAGGGATTTTCCATGGTTTTCCCTTATCCTGAAGGACGAATGTCGGGTAACTCTAAACTCTATGGACCCTGGGCTCATTTGAGCATCATTTCACACATTCCATTCATCGTCCGATATGACTTAATGTTGGAGAATGTAAAATATATATAACACATATATATATATAATAAATATATATAGATATGTAAACGCTGAAGCCCGCAATTTCAGGTAGGATAACCTTGAGTACCTTCTAGCATTATGAAAGCTCCTATACCTTTCTGACTATACAGATTCAGGAGGCTTTTTTAGACTACTTCCCATAGTGGTGAAAAGTCAAACGTCATACACTCTAAAAATATATGGCATAATATATTATCCTTTTTCTCTAATTCATGCACATGGTATGCAATAGACGTACATGACTTTCTGAAATTCTGCATTTTATAGCCTCTATCAGAGAGCAGTGTATCGTTATTTTTTAAATACTGTACGAACTCTACGTATGGGAGTTTGACTGTAGATACATTCCAAAAATCATTATTGATATCGTATTGTGAATAGTGAATGTCTTGTTTCTTGAACGATAGTAGTAAATAAATGACCGTGTTTCAAATTTTAGGTGATTAATTGAGTGATTAATCTAGAAAATATATTTTTATTTTAGCATAATTTATTTTTTAATTTTTACTGGAGCTTGGGCATTCCCTTTTGTTAATTTTATTAGCGCATGCCACCCTAAATTCTGGACCGGCAGGAAATTGGAGAAAGAAAGAGAAACTAAATCTACAATAATAACCTTCAAAACATAATACCTACAGCTCAGCGGTTGCAGTACATTCTTTAGTGTGCTGCAGGTGAGACATAAAGCTGGTAGACTGGTTTTGATGGAATGTGTTTAGTGTTGCTGAAAATGCACGAAATATTTTAGGGTGAATTACAAGACGCCGAGACCATATATTCGACGGTAGCAGCTACTGCTTACAACGCAGACAGGTGCAATAACTGTGGATTGCATAAGCCGCACAATTTCGCGCACATTTGAAGAAAATTGACCGATATTAAATCATTAATGGCTGTTTGATGCAAGAGGTTTATACTACTGATAATGCGAGTCTCCGGCAGTACACGTATTGCTAACTGAAACTTTAAAGTACACATGGCACTCTAGCATTTCAAATGTATATGGTAAAAGGTACAAAGATGACATTTATGATGAAAAGTAATCTATATTTATTCTCTAAGCCTTAGTATTTTCCTTATGGTTTACAAATTACTTAGAATTGGGTAACATTCAATCAGAATGAATCGGACCTCGCGTGGTATTAAAATACATATCTTATTATGCATGCCAAATCATGATAGGCCTTTTCGAGAAGGTAGAAAAATAATCATCATTAAAAGCTTCCAAACAAGTAACTGGAGCCATTTCTATCTTCCATTTTGTTGGAATTTCATTCTTGAGTTCAGCTGTACACAGCCGCATAAAAATGCATGCATGAGGCTATGCTTATTTTTTTTCCTTCGAGGGACATCATAGGTGACTCCAAATGACATTTAGTGGAACACAATTCATCTACCTACTTCAGTTAAACAGAGAAGTTAGATTTTCTTACATTAGTGATTATTAACAGATCAATCCATAGATTTTTTGTTAAAACCTTTGAAATCTAGATACTTGTGATGGAAGTACTTCATAAGCAAATATCTCTTAACACATATATGTTCATTTTAATATTGAGTACCCGTAATGTTAGTACACAGCAGCAAAGGAGATCGACACTAAAGATACATGAAATGAAATAGTTGGGGGAAGATACGTTTCAGGCCAAATTTAGTATATCTTTCTATCACATTTATTAGTTAATTCGACTTAAAAAATGGCCTAGATAATAGAGTAGTCCGCAAGTCCTTACAGGTTTACATCCGCCATGCTCCACCGCCTTCGCTGGTGCTCTGGAAACACACTTCCTAGTGCCTGGGTTAAAAAGGAAGGAGGTATGTGTGAAATTACCCACCCTATAGTTTCCAATACTGTCCACAGCCATGTTGACATGACCAATTGAACCGATTTATTTCTGTATATGGTCGTGTGTCGTCCTATCAGCGCAGTTGTTGTGCGATTATCCCGCTAATGATCTTGTAAGGATGCGAGATCTGGGGGTCGGTACTCTACCCTCCACAGATTGCAGGCCGTGTAGAACAGGACACTTGAGATGACTGATACTCAGCGTAGGTTTCATTTCCTATACACCCAATACGGCATACCGTACGTTGATGTGCGTGAACGTTCATGCATATTATATGCCAAGATTATCCCTCACCCCAGTTAATTGGTGAATACTCTCGGTCAATATGACCAACGGCTTCCCAGGAGATTGATGAGCTACTGCTTATTCAAGGACGTCTTGGGTGATAACTACTGCCTCTCCTCACTTCATTCCAAACTCCGCCAGGATAAGCCGCATCGGGCTTCGACACTGATGGTCGGTGACACTGCTGGACGGTGACACCGCCAGCAGTGCCCGGTAACAGGCAGAAGAAAACTGGCCACGCCTGCATCCCCTACACCCTTGTTCTATAGGGCCTGTCGCTTCTGTTCCTGCCCATACTAAATAAAAACGCAAACGGCTGCTCTTAGGGAGGGGTCATCGGGCTATTACATATAACTGGGCGCACATCCAGAAACCAAAAGCTAGGACTCAAAATGGACCAAGGGCTGACGTGGAAAAAGCACGTCCACCAAATCAGGGGTAAGGCCAACGCCCAATTGGGCAAGCTCTACCCCCTTATAAACATGAACTACCATATAAACATGAACTTAGGGCTCACGCTATACAAAACTCTTATAAGGCCCATATTCACATATGCAACGCCGGTCTGGGGTATGCTGCCAAAACATATATACCAAGATTACAAAAATTTCAAAACAAAATACTACGAATGATAGCAAAAGTACCTCACACAGCACCAGCCGACCTACTACACAGCGAGCTAAAGATGCACACAGTAGAAGATTCATTAAGAAACTAGCATATGACACCTATAAAAACCTTGAAATACACCACAATCCTCTAATCTCACGACTCGGAAACTACACTACAGAAATAAACATACACGCGCGACCATTATCTTTTCGAAAGAAGACTCACACATGACGACGAAGACGACGTTCAGAACTTCCTGAACAACCTAATAAGGGACAACTGACTCTTTTCAGAACACTGCCCGCACAGAGCCCTCCAAGCCCTTGACAACAGTCAAGGCGGTCCGGGAGTTAGAGGGCCTCCCACCAGTGTCCTACAGGCGCAGAGACAGCGGGCGACTGCAGATGGAGTAGGACACACCGACGACACAACGCATGGACTAAGGAAATAACGAACGGCCACGCCGGAACTAAGGACGACCGAACACATAGTTCGAATTGCATGCCACGTACAAACCATTGACAAATCCAGGAAACTGGGGCCATAAGTAGAACTAATAACCATTCCAATACCAATCCCTGACTATCAGGTCACCAAGGCCTGAGCTTTATTATTATAATACACATAGGCTTACGAAGCACACATAAATAATAGATAAGCTACACGTAACACTGACCAACAGGCCTACTCGGCCTGAGACACAGGTATATAATTAAACTAAAGCATGAATTACACTTGGTGGTGCCCAGGTTTCATGGTCACCACCAAGAAGCAACATAGACGCGCTCGCATGCATCGCATGCCAGCTTAATAGATACCACATACTAACCTGGGTGCTATGCGGGACCCGACTAAGCATGTTAATAAATGCACGCAAAATAAATTAAGATTCACGTAACTAACACGTGCAGGGGTTTTTTAGTGAGTATGCCTGGCCCCCTCAGGGCACAGGGACCGTCACACTGTCGGCCATCGCACGTGGGCCGTCGCCTGTAACTGGGTTTTTCCCCTCCACGGTAAAAAAAAAAAAGCATTAACAGAGACCAGCCTCCACGATCATCACTGCAGTGACACAAAAGCTTGTATAAAAGTTAACACTACCCACTAATCGACATATAAATCCGCTTAGCGACAGGTACCGTGGCGTCTTACACAATGCCTGGGAGCACCGAGCGACCTGTACTCGGTCTTCGTTCTTGGCTTATGGCAGAGCAGGGTTGGCTCAAATGTGTAACATGAGTGAGTGACGAACGTTTAATCGAAATTGGGTGAAAGGTTTATTTTCTTTCTTCACGATAGCACTATGGTTGATGTCCTTCCAACATTGGATATTCCCTCTAAGAAGACATTTCAGTATGACTCCTGCTAGAGCCTAATAATCTTCAAAGCAACACACAATGCGCAGATCAGGAAAAAATGGTTTAGATTTTTCCACATCACTGCCGAAAACATTTCCTGGGCTGCATCTTTTTCCAAACAAATCACTGGCCATGTTTGTTACTGCCTATCAATGTAAACTGATTAGTATTTTGATCTTTAACAAGAGCCTGTTACGTCGAAGCGTTTCGGATGAACAACTTCAAAACGTTCTACGTGTAAGTTCATCTATTTTGTAGCCAGACATATAGTTGGAAAATATACTTGCAGGAATACCAATCGTTTAAATAAAGAGAGAAGTATCATGACTACGCTACTACTATTCAATGTACATTTGAATATAAATTGGCGTTTATTTTTGAGAATACCGTATAGAAATTATTAAAATATTTTAGCACCATAAGGAAAGTAATTAGATCTGTATAAAAACAAAGGCTAACACCATAGAATTGCTTTTGTCGCCTTGTTTAGTTAGTCAGTAATGTGATGCAAGAACGGTTTCTCACTTAATGCGAGTATGGGTCGTCCAGTATTGTGGCTACGTCCTTCACTGATATTTTCTATTGTATGTTCCTAGTCAACTCATGAGTTGAAAGTGAACATTTGATTACGCCGCAAAAGATGATTTGTCCCAAAGTGGAATGCCTTGGAACATGCACCTGTCGGTTTATCTGCCAGGTGTAAGGAAAGACGAAGAGGTGATTGTAGGTTCAAAACAATTTTGCTTGTCCTACACTGGTCTAAGCAGCAGGAAGCAATCAACACGAAGGTCACTGAAAGGCAATGCTTCAGAAAGTTCTGACCCAACATAGCGCAATATGCTGACCACGGGCTCCTCTACATTGCAGATAAATATACGCGCATGTACGTTATTTCCATTCATTTTTGTAACAAAACATTCAAAATCAACAGGGAAAAGCCTTACCTCTAAAAATCGAATTAACAAATATACTCCAGAAAATTGCATTAATTTAACATGTAAGTTCAATAGAATGTATTTCCCGGGCTTGTGGGACGTGGTCCAGAGAAAATACATTCTATTGGATTAACGCTGTCCGTGAAAGCCTAAGTATTTACCTGTAAGTGCTATCCCACTCAGATCAAATAAAATAATTTGAGAGAAACCTGCACTTCCTCCAAGAGTGGTACAAGCGTTAGCGATTCTTCATCAACCGGAAAATATGCATTATTTTTTACTAAGTCACTTTTCCGCCAACCTTATGCCAGGAGGACGGAATACAGTAACACTAGTAGTTGTGTAGGAAGAAGGCTAAAAAGGGGTCTAAATTTTAGGGGAGCACATTGGGGAGCTTTCACATCAGGTAAATGGCGCTACAGCCTCACCGAGCCTACATGCTAAAGTCAGATGTTTGCCACCTAATTTACGTCTCGTCTAGATTCTTATAATCCCGTCCTGATTAACGTGTGCAGGAATTTGTATGCTTAACGTCTGCAGGAATTGGTACCCAGTGCTAAAAACTGTTGCTATGAAACGCATGCAGATCTGAGTTCTAAACGTCGCTTATTCCTTGTTCTGCCCCTTTCCCGTGAGACTACGGTCTTACTTCCCGTAAACCCCATCTCTACCGTATGGGAAGGTTGAAGTTAGTCCCGCGGCCAATAAATTTTACGACTTCTGGCCAACCCTTCAGAATGACCTGATTTAGTCACTTGGGGATTAACATCCCAGAGAACGCCGACTTAAGGTCACCGATTTCCGTGGAAACCTGCGGGCAGAACGGGTAATCATAGAGAATATCAGACAGCAGCGAAAGCTTTGGATTCAAATTGTATGCTTAACCCAAATGTTTCTGAACATTATATCCATGAGTGCTGTGACGGTTATTTCATATTTTAAATATTTAGGAATTTATTCTGGATTGTATTGGAAACGGTGATTTGTGTAATATAGAATGTAAAAAAGAGTAGGCCACAGGATGATACAACTTACGTAATAGTGTTTCTATTGGTTATTACGATAACGTAATTACGTAATTTTCTGACGTGGACCAATAGATGTTAGATGTTCTAGAAACATCGTGCGCAGAGAATCCGGAATATTCATCTAGTTTGGCGTCATTCTGCACGAGATCATCGTCGGAGTAACCCGTATTTTTAATGTCGCTCTGCAAGCCTGCAGAGACTTCAAGTGCAACAATTGCAACAGTAATCATTTTCTGAAAGGACAGAGTCTATGACATTTAAAATTGTAATAAAAATATTAGAGATTTTGCTGAATAAATTCCAAAATATTTAAAGGGGAAAAGTTGTTATTTTCCAACCATAACAGCATAAAAAAAATTTTTACTGCGATACTACGGCCAGAAATAACACTCATCGCTCTAGGGCGCCGAGGTATACATCTACAAGAATTCTTCCAGATCATCACCAAAGGTGAGAGTAATTAATAATTTATCGTAGCGCATTTTGAACCAATTTACTGTTGCAAAATGGCGTCCAAAGCCGGTCATGAATAGGAGTGATAGAAAAAATCATCGTGATTTGGAATTGCGTCTGCGAGGGGACATTAGGAAAGAAAGAAGAAAGAAGAGAGAAGAAAATGATACAAAGTACGAGTATTTAAAACAAAATTGATGTTTTAGTAAATTTCAGTTATTGAGAATATGGAAAGACAGAATAATGGAGAGTAGAAAAGAAGTAGATAAGAGTGATGAATTAGGAACAAGTAGAGAAGATATAAGGAAGAATAAAGACGATGAGTTAATCCGGGAACTGGTAAAGCAAACTGTAAGTAAACTGTATAATATGGGGGTTAATATAGGACAATGTGTAAGAGATTGCTGTGATATTTTATCTCAGAAAAAAACGAGAGTTTTGCTAATAATAATATGATACAAGAATCAGAATCAAGTAAGAGAGAATGTATGGGAAATAAAGCAATATTAGCACAAAGTGTAGGTCAGAATATAGATGTATATGATAAGTTAGGAGTAATGAGTAATGAGTAATGTGAGAGAAAGTGTAAGGAGATTAAATAATGGTAAAGTAGTATCACAAACAGATGAAGAATCAGAGAATAATGAGAAAGAATTTGTAGATGAAACACAAAATTTAATAATATATCAAAGTAAAACAGATGTTTACTTACCAAACAGTGAGTGTAATATCACCAATGTTTACGAAATGACAAATCTTGCAGATGTAAACAATCAACATCTTGACGTGAATTGTAACATGTATGCACGAAATACGTTCACACAGAGACGCTGATTAATTCAAAACACACTGAAAACAGGTATCTGACATTATATGAAGCAAATTTGATAAATTCCAGATGACGATACACATATTTAGTAAACTTAACGTCAAAACAGTATCAGAACATACGCACGAAACGCGGTATGGTTAACGAACTGAGAGTACGACATAAACTCACTGACAATGACATAATATTATTCTATTTGAAAAAAAAATTACAGAGGCGGGGCACCCAGAAAAGGGATTAGACATCAGAGATTCATATGCTATGCAAATCAACTTAATATAAATGACCATATTTTTCAACCTAATGCAAGTCGTGATGCTAGCCATTACAAACACACCAAAACGAATCATGACGATATATCAGAAGATTTTGACGCCGGATCGTGTGAAAAATTAATCAGGTGGGCGAATCACCCCACATAAGACAGAAACTGAAAACTCTTTTGCGAATTGTTAAAAAATTATTCAGTTATTGAATATTCACTGTTAATTTAAAATTGTTTACATTGTTGGATATTTTGTAATATTATTATGCATTTTGAACCATGCCTATTTATATCAATTTCTATATGTGGTTCTTTGTTAATTGTGTTAACCATAGTTATCATTAATAATTCTTACACAGGGATTATATTCAGAATTTATGGACAATAATTAGTAAATTAATTATTTTAACGAAACCTCAATGCTAAATTCTGAATAGAGGCATTTGTTCGATATAAACCTGAGCCCGTCAATATGCCATAACTTTGAAGCTGATATTGCATATATGGACATATTAAGTTAACATGGCCATCTGTAATTCAACGTAAGTTAAAAACCAAGCAGGCCATATAGATGATGCAACAAATACTTAGGTTTATTGAAATCCCAAATTGTGACGTAGGACCAATCAGAATTAAGTATTACGGTAACTTAGCAACCAAAACAGAAAATAGAACCAATGATTTTATTCTTAATTTTTTTTCTTCTGGCTTGAACTCTCAAAGAGGGTAGACACATTTTTGGTAAAAGACTTCTTGAAACTCCGAGAATTTATTGAAGTTCATCATTTATGAACTTTAGTAAACGTTTAAAATATCAATCAAATACGCGACGCTACGATAAATAATTTAAGTTAACAAATGTTACATAATTTATAAATAAAAAGGAGAAAATTAATATATAGTAAAGGGCTATATCCATCAGTGGAAAAATTCGCATGTAATGAAGAAAATGACGTCGAGAAATATAATTCCAAGTAAAGTGAAACGGTATTAATTATTTTATTCCATAGTTGCCCGAAAGTGAAATCCCTTTTGTATCTATACCACGCCTGAGAAGTTTCACATCTCATCGCTCGCCGCAGCTGCCGGAGAGAGAATTTATAGAAATCTTCGAGAACGTCGTCTTCACTGCTTTTAGACGAAAGGTTCATCACTTCTACATCAAGGTAAGGTTTGACTTCTACACGCGTCACCACACCGAGGGAGCTCGAAACTTTTGCGCGTGTGGGGCGCAGACCTCACGACGGGACGAATCCTACATCAGATATGTCACCGCATCGTGCGATATAAATCTAACCCACACGGAGGGGATCCGCTCCAACGTTTTAACCAATAATAGGACACACGTGAAACTTTTTGGAGAATATAATACACAATTGGGAGATGACATTACACTATTTACATCTCAAACAGAATGTTGAAGGTGTGCTCCACCAGCATCAATACATGTTGGTCCTCATCTCACTATATTCTCTGAAGTTTTACGCAGTGTCTTCCCGTAAATGTTACTTCCATCGGTTCGAATGGATTCCTTGAGAACTTCAATTTTCCTTGGCCTATTCTTGTAAACTCTATTTTTAGATATCCCACAAGAAAATATCCGGTGAGGTCAGGTCAGGAGATCTGGGGGAGCCACAGACCTTTTCAGATTATGCGATTATCAAAGAAACTGGTTACAAGTTCCATGGTGTCACTTGATGTATGCCACGTTGCTGCATCTTTCTGGAAATATCGTTCTCAAATCGATATCATCTCCGTAAAACTTCAGAGAATATGGTGAGACGATTGCAAACATGTATAGATGTTCGTGGTGGACACTTCCAGCATTTTCTCTGATATGTAAACAGTGTAATGTAATTTCCCAGTTGTGTAATTATATTCTCACAAAGTTAGACGTGTGTCCTATTATTGGTTGAAAAGTTATATCCCATTGAAATGGTTCAGGTTTATATTGTCACGAACTCGATCGCGATAACGCGGTTTGCGCACACAAAGGAAGTGATAGGCGGACAGTGTGGAAATAAAAATGGCAGATAAACATAGCGCGAGATAAAGGACTTGCCGGCCCAGATTAAGTTACGAATGAGATATTTAAGGAAGTGACGAGTTGTAAAACTAGAGTTGTACTTAAGCAGAAAACAGATGTTAAGTGTTATTGATGTTGTAACGAGAGCTGAACGCTTTTTGTTATTCTCATGGGCCTTGGAAGATTGTGTTTTATATGTGCTGTAATGTTGTTACGTGAGAAGTGAACGGTGTAATTCTACGGAAATAAAGAACATTTTGTAACGGGAGTTTTTGTTTGAAATGAAGTTTGTTTTCTGATCTGAATATTAGTGGGCCATGAAATGACAGTATTAAAAAAAAGTGATGAACTGTTGCTAAGGAAAAGAAAATCAATAATCCTGTTTGACGTGAAAAGATGAAAAGTTTTGCATAGAAATGGAAAATCAATAATCTTCATAAGGATATATGTCTTCTGTAATCTTTTTAGTGATGAGTAGACGTGCAGGAGTTTTATGTAATTAATGGAATCTTTTTATTAAAAAAGTAAGAGCATATCGATATGCTGGAGGTAACCTGTAATGATTGACTAGGAAAGAAAGTTCAAGTGAAATGTAATCCAGATAATACAATTAAATTATTTGTTAATTGGACCTATCCAAAATTGTACTTATTTCACTCTGAACCACACCTGAAAACGAGAGCTCTCATGACCTTTATTTAAAATAAGATGATACAGTTGGCGACAAGAGGAAACTGATAGCCGCAACAACTTACACGAGAAGAGAAAGAATTTTGCTTCCAACGTAGAAATCGTGCTCTAATTTAGAACTTTTGCAAATTGGACTTTTAGTTCTACGAACCCACAAAGTCACAATATGGATCGCACTATAGAAGAGAAAGAATCATGAACACTGTAATAAGAGAACAGTTAATGGGTGAAAATATTATGTAGATATTCAGAGGTATTGAAAACGATGAAAATTAAGGGTTCTTCTACTGCCCCCTTCAAGATATCCACGAAATTTTTATTTTATGTACCTTCAAGAAGATGAAGACGAAGAGGTGTTGGAAGACAACGTTAAAGATGGAGCGACCAGTTTTGTTAGCCTCGGAACAGGTCTGAAGGGCTAAATCTTGTGAGGAAGTAGAAGAAGAAGATATTATCTACGTGTTTCTGAGCTACAGTAAATGTCTTAGAAACACAGCGGCTTGTTGCTTTCAAAGTTATGTATTCTTTTATTTCAGTGCACTTTTCAATTTAGGAAATTTCTATTTATTTTTAAGTTTTTAAATTAAAAAGGTGAATAAGATATTTCCCTAATGACGAATACAAGATAATAAGGAAGTATTTCAGTAAATTCATAATTTTTCCTAAACATATGAAGGAACTTGCCTTGATCAGTTATAGATACAGCTTATTGGTTCTAGTTTTGCTGCTTCAGATGCCTCCATAGAATCTATTACAATCATGATAACTTGTCTGATAGTAGAATCATGTATGAAGCCATGTGCATCATGATTCATTTGTGACAAACGGATTGAATTCCCAGAAATGCGCGACTGCACATTATGTCGGCTAGGAAGACGTATGGCTTCCAAACAAATGAATCGTAGCCACGGTTATTAATTTATAGTCTGAAGTGTATGCAAAATAGACAGATCAGTCGGCTTCTACAGAAGAAATCTATGACGTTATCATTGTATGTTACGTGCATTTGGATAACCACACCCACCTATTTAAGTATATATCTTCAAGTTACAAACTTTGATTCATAAAAAGATTTATGGTTAACATTTATAGCAGGTAGTAGAATATCTAGTTTTACCTATCCTAGGAGCATTTCTGTCCTCTATAACTAATGATTATATTTGTTAAAGGAATATTATTACTCAAAGTTATTTCTCGATTTATGTACTTTCCTTTGAATACTCATATCATATATGTTTACAGAAATTACTAAAATGTGTATTGATGCTTTGTTTATTTATGCCATGACAATGCACAAAGGGGCATTGATGACTCTAGTACAATCAACAAGAAGTAAGACATCAAAACAAAGTAGTTGCAAATAATGAAATATGTTAATTCAATTGCATATGTGTCTCAAATAAACAGAGGCATATTAAAACTGATACTATCATTCCAGAGAAAAGTAGATATAAAATACATTTTTATTTCGGAAATTGAACTTGGCGGGAGAGCATTTTCTCTGTCACCTTGCCCCTCTCCGAAACTATCTAAGAGTGCAATATTTTCTATCATAGTTCCATGAAACGTGAACTGCTAATACAATTTAAACTCAAAATTTTGGATAATATGCAACACTTCTTCTGCCTTATGCAACCAATATACAGTTAATGCCAGAGGTTCTACTTCCATTAGTCCTGGACCCGTAGGACCACTGACGCAGGACGCGGGCCTCCTTCGACCAGGGAGTTACCGAGCTGTCCCGAAAGGGCGCCCGGCGCCTCCGCGGGGCTTTACATAAGGCAAGACCCAGAGATTAACAAGCCCCCCACCATCTGTTCCTGTGGACACAAGGTGGGATGGAAGTGGATACGCCACTTAAGCGCGCCAACTCCAAAATGAGGAGGCTACCGATATGACTTCGGTGGAGCCGCCTGGTGATCTAGTACACCTTCTACTAGCGATGCAGGCTAGTACCCGGAATATTAATGGCTTCACTCAACCCCGTCCAGAGACGTACCCGATCTCCCACGGGTATCGGGAACTACTGTCCCATCGATTCCAACCCAATCCGAACAACTCCCTATCACGAAGGGGCTCGAATGTTCGGCCCGAGGCTCCTCTAGTAACGTCAGGGGTACCACGAGTATTAGGGGTCTGCAGCGCGCGCACCACGGCAGCTGAAGGGGACGGATCCCCTCCTCTATGGGAAAAACCAACGTAATATCTTTGAAATACCTGAGACCTTATCTAGTATCCAGAGGCTGTCAAATCAATGCGAACAATTTAAAGTAACACAACGCTGGTTGGGAGTGTTTAACATTTGTAGTCCCTTAGATCAGGGAAATGTTTCAAATTGAGTTAGAATTAATGTTTTGCTGAAGTTTCTGCTGAGTTTATAGTTTGTGTTAGCAAAGTTTGAAAACTTTAATTTCAATTCATTTGAATTATTTGAACTTATGTATATTATGCGTTGTAACCAATGTGTAGATGCTTTCTTCAAAGTGTCATGTGTGTGTCATGTGAAGCAAATGACCTTATGTCAACTGTTAAAGCACGGAGAGAGATTTAAATGCATAGTTTTATTACTTGCTACCTAAGTAACATTTTTAGTTACTATTTTGCTCCAAACGCCATGCAATGACAGATATATGATACTGTGTAAAATTTATATCAACCAACACAAAGATTTTAGAATGGATCAAAGACTCAATTATCATATCTAAATTGCAAAGGGTTTAATTTTATTTCTTTATCATTTGTTAAAAATTAACTAAAAGCGAATTATTTTCTTCTGACGCAACAGTGGCCCAATAAATAGGCAACTATCAGTAGATTTATAGGCAATTAACCAAAGGAGAGTTCTTCGAATGTAAATTTGCTATAACTAATGGCCGGAGGGATCTGCGCTCGCATGCGATACAAGTTACCTGGCTCCAGAGTATGAATGACTTTGAATGTACAGCACGGCCGTCAAATGTGCAAACAACTGCCGCACGACGCAAACACCGAAAACAGCGTAACATAGTACTCTGGGAACTAGTGAAGTTACCTTGCAATTGTAATTATCAGACGAATGATCAAGGAGTAATATAACACAACTCTTTTGCTTCTGCTCGTAGTGAAGCGATTGCCATGGTCAAACTGTGCATATCTGCAGTTGTTTATATGCATGCGCGATAGCAATACAGTCCCTGTGCAGTACATCTATGGAAAAGCGCGCGCACCTACAGTTTTAGTTATAACATTTATTTGGCTAAGTTTCACGGCAGCGCCTTGGCCGAGCTTGACTCACACCATGGCGGCCCAGATTCAATCTCAGGCGACCTAAAAGTGAGATTTGTGGTGGACAACACGGCGCTGAGGGCGGGTTTTCTCTGAGACCTCCGACTTCTCCCACCATCATTCCACCAATTGCTCCATATTACATTTCCTTTCATTTACTTCACCCTCATTTCGTTCATCTACTTCCTTCACTCTCATTCCGGAGATCAGGCTGATCACCCATCCCTAGATTTCCCTCTCTGATCCGTAGTTGCCAACTATGCATCTACTGACTCATAAGGGCAGAGGACCATAGATGAACAGGGCTCTATCCTACACAAAGAGGAGAAGAAAAATAAGTATCCAAATTTGAATAGGGAGTGCAGTTAGTTCAGTCTTTCCTCTTAGGGTTCCAGCAAGTATATTTGAAAATTCTCAATTGATAAAGATTTGTTGGCAATTGAGCTTCTTACAGTGCAAATTACCCTGCACAGGTTTCTTTTAATGCCACCTTACTACAGAAGTCGAAATGAATTAACAAGTTTGCTTCTTTTGTAGAAATTGACTTTTGTACATAATTTATTTGTAATAATATTATTACATAGGTGTGTGCAGAATAAAGCTAAAGGCCGTTCATTAAGTAAATTGGTTATTGCTTAGAAGTTTTAATACGCTTTATGACGTACGAGTACATATTTAATAATAATAGAACGTCAGTCTGGTCTAAGCAAGGATATGCTTCTTTTTCTTTCCTTGGCTCCATCAACTTCATTATTCTGCGTGTAAAACCTCTGGAATATTATTAGTTGCCTGAAGAATTGTATCGATATAATACTTGCAGTCTTCATGATATTATGTGAATATTCGCGGAAACAATTTGAATGGTAAAGAAATGGCATTAGATATTAATGGCGGTATATCAATTGGGACATGATCACTTGAATCATATATGTGACATTAACAATCTCAATCCAACATGTGTACTTTTATATTGCTACGAGGTCTGTTCAATAAAGAATGATCATAACTTTTACGGTCATTGTTTTCTGCACTAAAATTCAATCTTATTATATTCTCTTAGCATAATGTGAAACAAACACGCCGAAGAAGCTTCATTGTTGGTACTTCTGGTTTCCGCCTGTGAGAACCAGGTAAGTTCAGTCATGTTCAATATCGCCTACCGCTGCACAATTGAGGTAACATACAGGTAAAGTTGATGTTCGAGAAAGATCCGGAGTTTCTTTCAAACGTAATCACTGATGATGAAACTGGGCTTCATCATTTTGATCCTGAGAGCAAACAGTAAAGCTCAGTGTGGATTTCTCCTTCAGCACCAACCCCCAAGAAAGCAAAAGTAGTTGCTTTTGCTGGGAAAGTTATGGTCGACTCATTCCTTGATATTCATGGAGTGGTTTATCAGCATGTTGTACCTGCACACACATCAGTAACTGGACAATACTACAGGGATGTCCTGAAAAGATTGCAAGTCCATATCAGGCGCGAAAGACCACATTTCCTGGAGGCAGGCTGGGGCTGCACCACGAAAATGTGCGGCCGCGTATTGCCAAAGCTTTTGCTGAATATCCTGCAAAAATTAACGTGAAGTACATCCCTCACCCTCCCTATAGTCTGGATTTAGCCCCATATGACTGTTCTATTCCCTAACTTGAAGAAACGTCTTTGTGGAAAGCATTATCCATCATCAGAAGCAGTGGTAAATGCTGCGGTGGCGATTATGAAGGATTTGTCAAAATAAAAAAATTGTGATCATTCTTTATCGAATCAGCCCTCGTAAAACATTCGGGGTAACAAACAACTGTATACGATTGATTAATTTTAGTTGCAAAGTTTTTGTGACTTTTGCATAGAACTTTATTAAAATAAGATAATATTAGGTAATGGAATAACTTTTCGAAAGTCGAGTTACCATAGTTAGGATATTATCATCCTATACAGCCAATAACACTTTCTATAATATCTAGAAACCAATTGAAGTATAGGGTAGATACCTTTAACACAGTTTGTCTGCTAACAGCAAATTGCTTTAAAGAGAACTGTAAGGAGAGAGTTAAGATGCATGCAAGACACTGTAAGCGTATCTTTTCCTGATAGTATGTCAGTGACTTAGGTAACTCATCTTAGTGGGAGTAGCACAACGATAGATCTCCAGGTTAAAGGGCTAAATAACTTGTAAAAAATCATAAAAGGAAATATTAAATATTTTATGAGGTGAACACGAGGGGCAAGCTGCAATATTTTTCCAGAAAAGGATATTTATTAACAATTAATTTTATATTCTGAATACTTCTTCTATATTTGCTAGTATGACGAAGAAAAAGCCCGCAAGTCAAGCCATGTCACTAGGAGTTGTATTTCAAATATCCGTTTCTTCATTCTCCCCATGTTCCGCCTGGAGCATGTTTTTCGTGTCCTATTTTGTTTTGCATTGTAATTTATTCTGTGAATGTATCCTTGTATGAGAGAGTGTCAGAGGAAGAATATAATTCCATGGTTTGCGGAAGTAAGTTTTGAGGTCTCAAGAAATGAATTCCTGGGCTTTTACGTCCGAGAGTGAGAAAGTACTGCGATGCGGAGTGTGAAGGAGTATACCATGATTCGAAAACCTCGGATAATTTAAAAATTTCAGACAGCTTTGCGTGAAAAATGAAAGCATCATTACGCAGCTTTCATGTAATTTTCGTTGTTATGTACCTACACTATATATATTCTAAGCAATATAAATGTTACATCTTAAACACCATTGATATTATTGCATGTCCTTAAAAGTACAATCAAATGAGCGGAAAATTTTGTTGCTGTAATTCACCTCCTCCAACGTTAGGCCATATCGGACTTGAATGAAATTGGTAAAATGATGCTCCAATGAGCCCGGTGTTCATGGAGCTTGTAGTTGCCCGATATTCGTCATTCAGGATAAGGGGAAACCCCTTAAAAATCTTATCCAGGTAATTTAGCCTAACCGAGATTCAAACTCGGA
Organism: Mantis religiosa; assembly: GCA_030765055.1. Classification (NCBI taxonomy): domain Eukaryota; kingdom Metazoa; phylum Arthropoda; class Insecta; order Mantodea; family Mantidae; genus Mantis; species Mantis religiosa. The sequence continues at coordinate 148,267,779 of CM060952.1, read as the reverse complement.
ATGCCCACCTCGGTAGCGTGAGCCAGACACGCTGTGATCCACGCTAACGAGGTGGGCATGATGATGCTGGATGATGATGCCTTGATGAATAAAATACGCGTAAACATTGTTCTCTCTTTTAGGTTTAGACTGCTGAATTATTATCTGCTGCAAATTTTCAATTTTGGTATTCCATATTTGGCACTTTATTCTGGGTAAGGTAAAGGACGGATAATGCTACTTTAGATCACTGCAGATATTCAGTGAATGAATGATTGAATGAATAAACGAACGAAATGCCTGTAAATACCTTGAGGGCAAAGGCCTTCTGCTGCGCAGGGAGTAGCAAATGAGAAGGTTGTTACAGTTGCAGCTCCCAAGAGCCTTGTGCAGTTGCTGCTTTCCAGGAACCGACTACTTTCTTGTCTTTAGCACTGTCATTGTTTAATTCACACACTTAACACATACACTATTGTTGTTCATAGTTAGCCATGATAGCCCCCCCCACACGCACGCACTTATAGTTTATAGTTTATAGCACCTGGGTAACTACTTCTTCCAAGTTTCCACGCTGTAATATAAAGTGTTGGTTTCCACAACAACGAAACTTATTGTGATTCTGTTCTACTTAACCTATATCTTGATTCGTTTAACTCTCAACTGTTCTAAACTCGCACCATATTAAGTTGCTGTAAAGTTGCAGATTTCATCTTATGAAACTATTTTTTTTTAAAGATAGGTTTAAGGACTTTGGAAACCCAAAGAAAAGTAACATGCTTTGTGTAGGAAGGTGCTGGTATTGATGTGCATAAATCCTACCCAACCAGCCAAAAGGGCAAATCTTGGTTTTAATGGAAACCCGTAATGAAATTCTGGAGTAGCTGTATAATTATCCCTCAGTATTGGTTTCGTGTCAAGTATTGGCATTTGAGAACACTTAAGTAGCCAAAGCAGTGTGAGCGCCTGTCAGTCAAACGTGCCCGTTTGTTAAACACTCTGCGTTGTGTACATGACTAAATTGGGACAAACAAGGCTTTGTGGTTTAGGGTTCCTCTTTCAAGTAAGCAATGTGATTCAGTTAATGACTAACCGGATTGTGTACAAACTTTGATGAAGTTGCTCCTTCCCCTTTACTACACATTTCCTAAACAGCAGGGATGCCTTTGTTAGCTTTGTTGCGGTTGAGGATGAAAGTGCCAAAAGCGCATTCAAAACAGTTTTACTCCACCAGCATTAAGGCAACGTATGCATAGTCCATTTTAAGATTAGATTTACATCACAACTAATATGTTCACTACATTAAAATGGAACCAACACTTATCGCGTGACTTACTCCACGTAGAGAAAATACTGATTAGCTAAGTTACATATGAGCTGATTCCTAGTTGATGGAAGCGGAATAGACAAAGGAACTGAACTCCAGGCCATAACGGGTGCAATTGATTTGAACATATAAGCCATCTGATTTTTTAGTGAAACTGCACAGGAAGTGACAAGGAGGAAAGTGATTTTCATTTATAATTTAATGTACAATAGTTTTGCTCATTTCCTTAGTTATTCTGCTCTGTTTACCTTGAATTGTTGGCTAGACAATTTTATTCTTGACTACTTCACGTTGACTGAAATTACGGTTTTACTTATTTCTTTTTAGAACTATGTAAATAGAAAAGTGCAAAGAATGGCAGGAATCTATTTTAGAAATTGGCCAGTAAAGAAGACAGACATCCTATTCATCCTCTTTGAAGGGCAGGGACAAAAGGCCTCCTAATTTATGAATGTAGTATTTGAATACTAAAGGAAACACGCAAAAATAGTTTGTCATAAACTGCATGCTTAAATGACATCTATATTTTTCGTCAAATAAGAATATGTGTGACTCTTACATTTTCCCAATAAAAAATCACCAACAACGAGGATCATTACAGCGGCTATTCCAAGAAAATCCATGAAACACATTTGATTTATCGTGAAGTATATCAAATCATAAATCATGTGGATGTCTAACCAAAACTTTTAAGTTAGTTTAGAAAAGTCGACAGCTTTAAAACATTCTAACATATTTTTTAGTATTTCCCATGCAAATGGCAGTTTGGAGTGAAGTAAAACCTTTCATACCTGAACACAAATAATAAGTTTGGAATTTAACTTAACTTTTTTGAACTCTGTTCGCAGACACGAACGTATGTAATATTAATGTATATTGACGAATTAATTCATACGGAATTAATCCTTTTAAATGCAGTAATTCTTTATATGGATGTACTTTTTATTTATAAGAGCCAACAGAAAAATTCAATGCAATGGCCAGGATTTGAAACACGGATCTCCTGGTTTCTGTCCAGTCACTCTAAACCCTTGAGCTACCATGAGCTACCAACTCTCCAATTGACCCATTACATTTTCCCAGTTTAATGTCGCGGCGGCATGTTGGCCATGGTACCTCAAGGGGTTAGACCGACTGGACGGAAACCAGGAGATCCGTTGTTTAAATCCCGTCCATGGCATTAAATTTTCCAGTCGGATCTAATTAATTAAAAAAAAACTAACACATGTACTCCACGATAGTAGAAAAGAACAACGTAGACCACCAAAACGTTTTTAAGCTGTTTATCAGTTTAGATAGAGACTTCATTTTTGACAGAATAAACTCATTCCTGTTTACTGTTGTGGTGTAACATAACGAAGTACATATTGTGGAATGCCGTAACGAAACTCATGCAAACATGAGGGCAAGTGGTGTTGCATTGTCATTTGTTCGTTTCTTAGTACTAGGGCTAGGATTATTGCCTCAAAAAGCACTTAAAATGCATTTTAAAAATGCAATAATGCCCTAAAAATCTCAAAAAATGCCCTATAATATGTAAAAAGTGCCCTTTAAGTTGCAAATATTTATGTTTTTGGAAGATAAACTAAATAGAAAATAATATAAAATATCAAAAAACAAGTTTATTTTGAACATTTATACATATACACAACTATTTAAGATGTTCTATTTTATTTTATTAGCCCATATATTAGCGGTCATTTCATGAGTCCTGAATTACAATGGACAATAAATAGCATCTGTAGAGTTTCAAAGCAAAATGACTACCTATTATCTGCTAACAATACCTTGTACATTGAGAAGCTCCTTTCCACTTGCACTGAGATGAGAGGAGCATACTTAAAGTAAATTAAGTCACTTGCTTCTAAGTGTCCTGGTAAATCTACCAGAGAAAATTCCACACCCAACAGAACATCTGCAATTGAAGACAATGTAGCAAACCCTCACTAATTTTTTCGCCACATCTTTCCCCACTTTCCCGAACACATTTTCTAAGTCACTTGCGACATTTTTTACAATTCTCTTTGTTCCACTAACTTAACTCCTGACTTCTCTAAGCACCATTTAGGAATCCAGAATTTAACTTTATATACAAAAGTTTCCCTGCAAGTTCACTGTCTGTAAGAAGTTCCCGCACGAGTTTGATGGAGGTCGCATCACTGCTATCAAACATGTCAATGATTCTTTTCACTACTTCGATGTTCTCTCAGTAGTATTTGCATGCTTCCCCATCTGGTCACATCTGGTGAAGGAGGCAAAGCAACTTCAGGAGCCTCGGACTTGAATGTTACAACTCGTGAAGGTGCCTATAAGAAGACCTTCTTGATGCATCCTATTAGACGATCAACTTCAGGAAACTGACTCCTCAACTCGGTGTAAGGCATGTGCTAGACATGTTACATGCACCATTTTCGAATAAAGAGCTTGAAGAGAATTATCAGCTTTTACCATACATAATGCAGCATCGGTCAACAACAGGAGTACGTTGTCATGTTGAATGCCATTGGGGTATATTGAACCTAAAGACCTGTCAAACACTTTGCTAATTGTTGAAAAATTAACTTTCTACAACTGTTCACAATTTATTAGGAATTGTTCTCCTGGACCATCCTCTGCCATTGCACCCATCACAACATTTGCCACATAACGGTCTGTGGTCTGTACATTCATCTATGCTTACCCTATTTTTTCCCTACAATTTTTGTCTGATTTCCTGTATTGTTTTCTGGTAGCATTTACTCACGTAATTTTTCATTAATTTTTTAAGAGTCTGGTATAGGCTTTCCAGTATGCTTTTCTAGAAAAGCGAGTAACTTTGGATTACTCAGTTTGTTCGAAGGAATAGCGGCACAAATGAGTGCTTCACAGAGTTCTTCAAAGACAGATGAACCTGAGGAAGAGCAAGCTTCACCAAGTAACATTTCTTGTGTTGTTCGTTTAGCTTCAAGCAGCCGTGGTCCTCGAATGTGTTCTTCTCTCTTCACATGTTGGGCTATAGTAAACTTCTTTTCAGCTGCCACTCGTACTTCACATAACTTGCAGAAAAGTATATTCCCATCTGTGGAGAAAACTTTTTCACCATAAAGTCCCACAATATTATTTAATTTATGTGCTATGTTTTGCTTTAGTTTAGCCATGATGATTTGTAAACTTCGCACCACAGTTCTTTACAGTGTTTAAAAAACACCTTTCTGCACTGCTATACAGAAAAGATTTGCAGACACAATGAGCTTTGACCCTTCTGCTTATGAATGCAGCCACCTGAAACTTGTGCTTAGGAATGCAGCCACCTGGTACTTGTGAAGTAAGTTGCGCAAGTTCATTAGCGATCCTAAGAAGGTGAGGAATGTAGTCTTTGTCCTATTTCCTGGAAGCCAAGGAAATTTTACCTCTAGTACTATTTGGGGCAAAGTAAAACAGTTTGCTAAATAATTAAATGTAAAGCTTCGCTCTTGAAAACATAAAAATGTAAATTGTATATAAGTTATATTTTAACATGCTTATTTATAACAAAAGAACCCAATAGTATTAAAAATGCCCCAAAATGCAATAAAACCCCTAAAAATGCCCTATCCCACAAATATTCACAAAAATGAAACAAAAATGTCCTAACAAATATGATTAAATTAACGCTGTAACCCACTTTTAATTTAGGCTTACCAAAAAAAATGCATAGTCATTGAAATCTTAGCCCTACTTATTACTGTTTGCTGCTCTTCTTTGTTATAATATGCATCAAATATGAACTCTTCACTACGTATCTAAAGAGGCCATACACACTTCGATTCGATAAAGCGTAATGACATAAAAGAACTGAAAGTGAATATCGGTACATGAACATTCGATTGTGATGTAAAGGGAACTTGTACAGCAAGAGTCGCTGTTACAGTAACAAATGAAATAAAAACAATAGAATGGAAAATATGCTCTTTTCTATCTTCAGAAAATAGCCTCTTTCCTAAATGGTGCTCTGGTTGAGTATTCCTGGTCGCAACATTAAAGTGCTGGTGCCATTAGGGGAGCGCCTTTATTTGGCTATACACGGCAGTTCTTCCGGCCATTTCATGGCATATCTCAGTAGGATACCACGCATTACTACAATTCATAAGTAACAGTCCCATCGCACGTGCGGAGTAGTAAGTAAAGTAGGATAGGCTCATGACATTAACAAACATGGAAACACCATGCTAGGCATCTCTTTAGATTTGATGACCAGCCGTTATTGTAGCAAGGCGCTTGAGATCTTGCGTTGAACATCTATGCTGAGCTTCTCTGTTATGTTCGTTAAAGCTATACAGTGGCAGCGTACATCAGTCCTCTTACTTGTGAACTCAGTAAGTTTAAATTATGCCTTTCTTGATGCTTAAAGATAGCTTTTGCATATTTTTGCTACTACATCCTGCAATCAGCTATTTTACTCTTTATATTGAATACAACAAATTTTTAACAACACACCCTCAATTACATTCCACAAACACATACAAACACAAGGTACTGACAGGCTGTGTTCAGCCCGAAGATTTTTGCTGCGTGTCCACCTTTTTTTTTTTAGAATGAAAGAAAAACTTGAGGTAGTATATTACTCCTCTGAAGGAAGACAGGATGCTATACCTAATGCACCCTGCCGATGAAGTAGATTACATTTAGATTTAGTTAGAGTAATTTTGAGCCCATGCAGCCCTTTTTTGGACTATATAGGAGCTCGGCTTTTGCTGCTGGTGAGTTTTCTCCATGGTTACCTCGGACGCCCAGAAGCCATACGGCGGACGCGGAAAAATAGAATCCGACGTCTAGTTGGATCATAATCACCTAGATACCTAGCCAAGACACTTCTCTGTGATGGTATTTTGATGTATAAGTTTGTAGCCCGGCGCCTAAATTCATCCCCCACGTATGGAGGTGACGAGGCTTCATGAGGCAACCTTACCGGAAAAGGTCAGCCTACTGAATAGATGGACCTGAGTCCTCTATTCTGAGCACGTTGAAGATATGCCAGCCAGCTATCTGCGGCCATGCCCCAGACCTAGCAGGCATAAAGCATCAACGGGACTACGAGAGTTTGAAAGAGATTTAACTTCACACGGACTGACATGGATCGGGAACCCAGCATAAGGTACAAGGAACCGATAGCTCCCTGAGCCCTTGCCGATAGTTCCCTGATGTGTCGGCGAACAGTCAAACCTCTGTCTAACTCAACTCCCAGGTATTTGACTTCGACCTCTTAAGTTGAAATTTGGACAGTCTGCGGGGGTGTGGCGCTTAGTGAATATTATGGCGTGACTTTTATCTGGATTAATGGACATCCGCCAACACTGGCACCACTCTTCTGTGAGACGGAGGTGTTTTTGTATAGGGTTGAAGGCTGTGAGGATGTGCCTGTCTTTGCAGAATAGCAGCACGTCGTCAGCGTATTGTGCCATTTCGACGCGCGGCGCAGATGGAAAGTCTGCCATGTACATACTGATCAATGGGGGAGATAGTATAGGGCCTTCGGGACTCCGCTTCTCAGAGGTCTAAGAGAAGATGTTTACCCCGCGACTGTGACCTTGAAAGTTCGTCTACATTCCTTTGGAATGTTCAGTTTTATATACAAAGTGCAGGTGTGCATGTTACCTAAATGTATATACATGAACTATATTGTCCGTCTCTGTAGCGTGTGGTAGTGCTTCTGCCTAACACTGAGGAAGTTCGGAGTTCCAACTCTCAGTCAGAATGAGTTATTCAGATACGGTTATCACGGGGCTTCCTGAAAGATGAATATCCTATAACTCTACACCTGGTTTCATTTGGGCATCATTTCATTCTATACGTTGAAGAACGTTTATCAACAAAATGTCCTATGTCTAATGTTGTATAGATGTATTTATTATCGCATGCCTGGAAAGTAGTCCTATGTCAAGTATGATGGCACAGGCGATATCGTCTGTGGCCAGCATTCGGGAGATCTGGGTTCGATTCCTGTTCCAACCTACCTGACCCATGTGTCTTTTCAGGAGATTTCCTGAGCAAATGCTAGCTTGGTTGCCCCGAATTTTCTGTTCATATATTTAATTTCACATCATCTCTCATCTGGTGATCTCTTTCATGGTGGCAGTGTTGGCGGGTGTTTCAGCGTTGCATGGCAGGATAATATACTCCTCCTCTGGTAAGACGGTCTCCGATCTCCGAACCCGGTGTGGCGGGACTGCTTCTGGACCACAGTGAAGTGTGATGTTGGTTGTACTGGCCTGCCGGGGAGTTTCCAATTCGTAAACTGTAGGAACTTTCTCTTTGTACTACCGTGGCTTCTTGGAATGGAGTCAACCTCGATAGCGTAGATGGTAGCGTGTCTGCCTCACGTTCAAGAGGTCACGAGTTCGAATCCCGGTCAGTGTGAGTTACCTTGATAAGGTTTTTGTCGGGGTTTTCCCTCAACCCTTAGACGAATGTCGTGTAACTCTAAGCTCTATGGAACTGGGCTTATTTGAGCATCAGTTTAGCCATTTCATTCATCGCCCGATATAACTTGAAGTTGAACGACGTAAATTAAAAAAAATCCTTGGAATGGACGCCCTCTGTCTCCTGTCGCCTCATTTATTCCCGGGGCTGCTTAACTTGGGGCCATTGGTACAATAGACCATGATTGGAACTCAGTGCCAAATCCCCTCTGTAGCGAATTCCAGTGCAGTCAAACTGTTCAATATTACCTTTTAAATCTTAACTGTAGATATATTTACTTTCATTTGTTAATATTCACTTAAGATTTAATTTATGCAGGTTTATATAAGGGCTATTACTTGCCTTAGAGTCAAAACCCAGGCCTGCATAGACAACCAATTAATGTTAATGTCTGATCTAATATGGATTCACCATAATCAACAGACCTGGTCATTGGTTTTCTTTGTAATAAAGCTGAAATAGGTTTATAATTTCTTTTATTCACTGTCGCCGAAAAAATGTGTATAATACACTTTAATAATAAAACACAATATAATACATTTATAATACTGTGGAAAGTAGGAATTATGAATAACGTTTCCTACTTTTAACACTTTTTACTCTCTAATGCATCCTATTCCGAACTTGTATCCTAGTAAATAATAACGTTTCTTCTGTGTGGGACATTTCTGACGCCGTCTTTAATATCTCCGATTTTGATGAATCTGCTGCGACTGCTGCGGGGCGAACAATGAGTTATTCACGGTATGTGTGGGTGGCTATAAAGAACATGCCCAGTTGAGAATAAGTTGGCTTATAAATTTAATAAGGACTAATTTTGAAGTGAGATATTTCAGAATACAAAATTAAACCGTCTTTTAAGCTTAGCTTGAGAAAAAGTCATATTTGAAATATGATATTGCTAACTTCAGGCATATTAATAACTATACCTTATAGATTAACTACCTTTGTAATAACTATAAAGCACAAATTATGGATCAATCGAATAAATCAATACTTATAATAAAGTTAAGTATGCATATTTTGTGTATTTGTTTTGAATGTTAAAGGGTTTTGGCAGTTAATTTAACTGACATTAGTTAAGTGATGGTGTGAAATAAGTGAGATCTCAGTGGAAGTCAAACTGATTCTTGAGAGCGAAAGTAAGCACCGAGTGAAATGTTAGGTATTAATTAGCATAACTTTTCAATTTTTCATGTTAAAGGCGTCGGAGAGTTTTTTCAGAATGGAATTCTACAGACTGTTCAAAAACGAATTCCCTATCTTTAACACGATGCAACCATTTTGAAAAGAGTTTACGTCTTGATCTCTCTTTGAATCATCATCATCGTTATCGTCGTCATCATCATCATCATCATCGTTATCGTAGTCCATCATCAACCTTCAAGATAGTCCAGATAGGCCTCTTTCGGCTCAGAAGGGATCTTCCCAGCGTCTCCGTGGTCTTCCAACATGTCTAATACCAACTGATTTATACTGCAAGGCCTGTTTGGTGAGTCTTTCTTCTGGCATTCGAGAGAACTCCTTAAGTTTGTCATTTAAAGTAAATATTTTTGTTGTTATGTTAATGTTTCACTTTTAATGTGACCTTTAAGACTACAGCCAGCTATGTACCTCAAAAATTTCATTTCAGCCGTTTCAATTATTCTTTTATCAGTTCTATTCAAGGTCCAGGTCTCGCACTGCCATAGTTTTGTAAAACTTTAATATGGTATATCTTCTTGTTTTATCTCACTTTGATTATGAGTCATATCTTCTTATCTTAAATCTCCAATTGTCAAGTAAGATTCTTATTAGGTAAAGATTATTCTGCTTTTGTTTTTGCGCGCGCAGACATATTTAGAAATCAATAAGGCCATTGTGGCTATTCAGAAAGTATTCCAGGACCGTGAAGGGACTTCCGATTCAATGGGCGACCTCTTATCGATTATCCCGGCGGGAAGAGGTGATATTGGCTCGGCTGCGTATTGGTCACTGCTACTTTAGTCATAGTTTTTTATTAAGTAGGACCGCAGAACCTGTTTGCTCGCTGTGCGGTTCATTTCTGACGGTCCGCCACCTAATTTTAGATTGTTTTAGGTTAGCACGTCTCCGCAGGTCTCTCCAGCTGCCGGCCAGCATGGCGAAGATCCTGGCGGTCGACGAGCAAGCAGTGACCAAGGTTTTAGATTTCATTTTAAATCTACATTTTAGAGTATATGACCCTTTAACTTGGAGTTTTAATCTTTTTATGGTTTAAAGCATTATTTTAGTCTTCGAGGTACCATTGTACGGGATTTATCTTGTTTTTATATAACCGACTGTTTTAGCCCTTTAGTTCGATTTTATCCCCATTGGATCTCAAGGGCGCTGATGGCCTTGTAGTTGAGTGCCCTTAAACCCAATTATCCATCAGAAGGCATTCCATAGTAGTGTATACCGATTACATATTATGAGTAGCTAAACCTAAATCTGCATCCTCTAGTCTCTGCATTTCGCTACACACATCAATACTGCGCAGAGAAATTGGAATCTTTTGAATCTTGATGTCTATTCCTTGTTAGTGGTTTTAAACTTGCCACAACTGAATTGATCTTATTCTGTTTCGTCTTAGCACTACCAAATGCAAGTTACTGCTCATTTAAGTGACATTCAGATTGCTTTGTCTGACTAGTGGATGTTTATAATATTTAAGGATGTATATGCGTATAACTAGGTGTTTCCTTACATTGGCTCTGTGGGTTAAAAATATAATCAGATTTGAGATGGTCAATATCATAGATGCTTGTGGAACTATCAAACTTAGGTTTTCTATGCCAAAGCAAACTTCTGCTCTACTTCTCGGTTTGTTACTATTTATGCGTTTTATAATATATTTAAATATCAAAACAGCTTCGTTAAGTCCATTTTTTCTGTGACCACCGATATCTTCTTGCCAAAAAACCAGAAGTTGGAAGAAAAATTATAGGCAAAACCAACAGCATAGGAAAACGTTTGCTAACGAGCCAGAGATCGTTAGTGCATGGGTCTTGTGAAGCATGCTGTCGTTATCAGCTGTGTGGGAGACATGACAGCCTTATGTTTTAGAGCTATTGCTTGACTGAAATCATTTAGGACTGTGTAAACGAAGTACGAAAAATGTTAAAACATCGGCGTCCAAATATACACTATATATGCAGAATGTCCCAAAATTAGACCGACAAAATATGGGAGCTTATAGATAACTTTATTTTAAACACTTTTTGACAAGGAAAGGTTTTGCTGCGGTGCTTCGTTTAATCATTAGATGAGTTAATGTCAAAACAAATGATGAAGGCAAGTACATTACTATTAACCAAAGAGTGCATATGTGTACCATATTCTGGCGTACTCTCGCAAAGACACCGCAATTTCTTCTTGGATAGACGAGCAGAAATTCGAGAACAGCCACGTTCTGTACGGACACTTCAAAACAGTTCTGCACATTGTAGTGGTGCCATCGCTCGACAATTTCAGCTACGTCATAGCTCAGTGTGAAGAATTCTGCAGACACACTTCCTGGATACATTTTGTCGCAGATTTATTCTTAGATACCTGCAAATGTATTGTCCATATGTTTATCGTGATCCTCGTTTATACGAATAGTAAAGTTTCTTCTGGTGAGAGCTTTGTTTATCACATTTTTAAAGGATTCTTTGTTTGCAGAGGAAACCTATCCAAATTAAATTATAATCTGTGTTAACACACTTGGTGAGAGGAACAAAAAGTTACTAAATGTTAAAAACTAATTGACTATAAATTTCAGGTCCTAAATTTAGAGCTAGCACATAATAATTGGCTCTCTCCATAATTTGTTCTGTTCTGGCTTACCTATAGTTATGTTTCGATTTCCTATACTTTTGTTTTTTACTTCAGCGGCTTTGATTTCGGATTATTTTGCGCTAGTAAAATGCACACTGTGTAAGAATTTATCTCAATCTCAAAATCTGTTTATTAAATATTCTGAATAAATTGCTTTATTGATATATAAATATAAAACGTTTTTCCATTTCTCTTAATTTCTTATGTGTTAGATTATGAATAATTTTTGTAAGGTATTGCATTTTATTGCAAATCTCGAACTATGTTCCGTTATTTCTATCTGATGTGATTAATTCACGTGAATGAAGTAGATTTTCTTTAAAATTTTGTAGTATAATGCCAAATACCTATCAGAAATCTTAACTCTTTTCATGCCCTCAACTATCTAACTATGCTCTTATATTTAAGAATTTATCTTAATAATATAGTACCAGTAAATGATCAGAAGCGTTATTTAAATCTTATTATTTCTTTAGCAGCTAAATAAGAGTTTTATGTAGCCGGAAATAGACGAAGCAGTTTTAGCCGGTGCTGAATCAACTACTTTTTCACTTTGGCCCCGTTTCTCCTGTTTTCTAACCATTCAAGCACAGCAGCGAAACTTGACAGATTGAAGCTCTTTAAGAAGTTGATACAGCACTTCCAGTAAATCTTTCTCTCAACTTGGGAAAACAAAACTTTAGTTTTCATAAAAAGAAAATTCTGCTTACAGTCATCACTCACGGTGATGTAAAAGTTCTCCTGACTCACCCCACATCACGAATAGCTGTATCGCAGAAGCTGTGGAGTTCGTATGTTTTCTTAAAAGTATACGTTCTTTGAGTTGGTGAAAGACAGAAAATTGCATTCCAGTTAAGGTCGAAGCCTTTAGAAGCAGTAGGACAAAAAATCAATGTTGATTTAACAACCCAACCCCAACACTCTGTTTCATGCAAATAAGATGTTGAAACATTAAACATTTTATGTTTAGCTGCAAAGAGGAGACAGTTATTAATATAGTTCAATTTTGAAAGACATGTAGTTTGGTAGACTGCACTATTCAGAAGGGTGAAAGTTTGTATGTGAGTATGTTGAGGGGGGAAGGGCATGCACGCCCTCCTTTATATAATTAAGTGGCAATGTATACTGTTATTAAGATACAAGGAAAACCTCGAAATCAAGCAATCCTATTTTATATTTCTTTCACCATTCAAAAACATTATTTTTCAGTGGACATAGACTGCAGGATTAAAGTAATTTTAAACTGCAATTGGGAGTAGGTATGTCTTCTGTATACTAACACCTGTCAGTTTCATTTACTTCTTTAAATGAGTACCAATGAATATAGGTTTATTCTTAATGGCAAAAATATCTTTCAGCTCAAAGGCGTAAATGTGAACCCTTAACACTCGGAGTAATTTTTCACACCGTATACAAAATTTCCCTCTGACTTCACTCTCTTATCAAGTATGTATTAGAAATATTGTTGAAAAGCTGGCAACAATTGTAACCAGGGCAGGTACTAAAGGTTCTTGACCAATACATCTATCCTAAATTAATTTATCCACTACGATGTATTCTGCTTAGTCTGATTTCTGACACTTTCTTCCAAAACTCGGATAAAATAATAAGAGAAACAATAAGAGACCTGGAGTTTGCTGAAGACATAATAAAGGCAATGCTATACATGTCTCTGGAATTTCCTAAAATGTTTTCTACAAAATGCCAGAAAATTAGATACATAAGTGCGCAATGGGAGGCTGTCTTGTTATCTATCGGTGTCTGCATGTGTCCAACTGCAACATGTGAGGCAACCATAAAGAATAAAATTTGCCAAATGGAGTGGCTGCACTTTTCCAGTAATAATCGCAATTTCTCAGTCAAAATCAAAGATAAGCGGATTTAAGAAACGCTAAATTTAATAATTTCACCTTGATGTCAATTGTCAAAGTGAAACTAATAGCTGAATGCTTAAACCTAAACTCATGTATGAGTAATAAGAAAATTGTCTTATCCTCCGAACACGTTAGGTACATTTGTTATTTAATTACCAGTATTCCGTAATGTTCCAAACAGAACCTTAGATCAACGAGCGGCCGCCATCTAGAACGAATCGGAAATTCTTATACATGGATTGTCGTCTAGCAAAAATGATAATATTTTTTCCCCAGACAACAAGGCATAGGGCAGAAAATCTGCGAATTCTCAGACAGCAAGGATGGGAGGTTAATCAAGAGGTTCCAGTCAGTTCTCAGCAAAATATGTTCATATACGCAGGTACATATTGTGGCTGTCAACAGAAAATATACCAAGGAAATGATTTTAAACAGCTATTTCATTCACAAGGGCATTCTAACTAGGTCACACTAAAGGAAACAAAATTAAGAAAACCCTTTTTCCTTTTCTATGAAGGTCATCTACTACATTTCCATTAACATCCAATGGGATGATTTTTGGAACTCGTTTTCTCTCCCACATTTAGAGTTGATTTACTGAACTTATTAAAGTGCAAAGTTTTATGGTTACTAGTATAGTAAATATTGAATGACAGTATACAGGTGTGAAAGGGCACCATTTTGTCAATATTGAACATTTTGTTTTGATGTTTTATTTATGATTAGAAATATTATTTGGTATTGAAATATTAGTTTCTTTATGCATATACATTTTTTCTATTTATATTTGAATGCCTGGCTTATTCTGTGGATGTCTTTGATCAACGTCAGTACAGTAAGTTCAATGTAATGATCCTTTACGCAGAAATGTTTCTCAAAATTCTAGGAAGAATGTTGTCAGCCACTGGAGAGTGGAAAAAGTGCTCTATTTTTCCCTATGACTTAGGTCAGCTTCCATTCAGAAGAAACTTTTTTAGCGAACAAAATATGATAGGAAACTGAAATATATTCGAGGCATAAAAAAGTATAAGTATTTTATTTCTCCATGAATTAATAAGTGAACAGATTGTTAGCAGCTAACTCAAGTTCATATTCCTAAATGGTGTTCCTGTCTGAAGCACAAAAATAAAAATTGCTTATAAATGAGGAAGAAAACAGCTTTATTATGCTACATTCACATTAGGCTTTTTACTGATTTCACATTTCTTCTTATCAGGCTTGCATTTGTCTATGTTTAATGTTAACCGAGCTACACGACGATGCTTATTGGAAATTAAGTGCATTCTGGAACACATACGTTAGTTATATATGGTTGTTATAAGACATCAAAATGCATTTTTTCCACATTTTTATAATGAAGCCATTTTCTTTTACATTTCGATGCATTTCCGTTCATTTTCTCTCTTTTTAGGAAAGTATTGGGCATTTTCAAGTGTAGCCCGCATTCGGGAGGCCCGGGTTTGATTCCCGTGGCCGACCTGACCCCGACCCATGGGCATTTTGGGTTTTTAAAAAATAATCTGAGATTTAAAGTTCATATATACATAATCTGTTATGAAATAGTAACTTTGTAAGTGTGGTAAACATGCAATTAACGCGAGTCAGCGTCCTAGCTCCTAATGTAGCTTTGCTCCCGGTACCAATTTTAAGACGCTGGAGTTCATGGTTAACTTCATTATATACCACTCTGACAATTTTCAAATAGTTAGAAAAGAGGTGAATAATTTTGACACGCTAGATTCTATGGTAACTGTAATTGAACGCGCAAAGAATCTGTTTTCTGATACTCAAATCTAAGGTAATTTGGCTTTCACTAAATCAAATTTTGCATTTTTTACAGACACCATAACCCACCTTGGAGAAAGTAACATGACATTGGGTAAGTAAATTGAGTTAGTGGGGATTGCGGAAGAGAGGTTACAAAATGAGAAAGGTGAGATTGGGGAGAAAATTAGACATAAACAAAAATTTGTGTTGGACAAAAGTAAAGGATACCAAAGAGTTTGTCAGATTGCAGATATCTTATCAGGAGAAAAGCTCAGAACTGATATTTTAGAACAGGATTTAGCAGGCAGTGACAGTGTTTTTCAAAATGTGCATCTATAACATCTGTGGAAGTGGAGAGAAGTTTCTCAAAGTATAAAACAGTTTTAGCTGACAACCGGCGTTCCTTAACTTTTGAAAACTTGAAGATGACCATGGTGGTGTACTGCAGCGCCAAGTAAGGCATGTTTTGGCTAAAGGGTACTGTAACTTATTTTTTAATATTTTATAAAATTGAAAATGTACTGATTAATTTTGAATTTATTATTTAGTAGCAATAATTGCATTATATGCTAAGAAATTTAATTTTAAAATTTGGTTATACAAGCCATATATACATTATTTGTCTGTGACAGTAATTAATTCATTATTATGAAAGGAATTGTTAATTTTTAGGTCACGTTTTTTCATTTTATGTGCATTTTTTCATATTTTAAAGGTATTTTATAGCTCATTTTTAGAAAGTTTTAGATGAACTTCCGTGCCCTACTCATGATGATTATGCCCGCTGACCATCTTAACAAAAATAAAGAGCCAAAACTGTTCGCGATTTGTGGGTAATATAAACCAACACTTCGGATGCTGTGGCTCTCCTAGCACCTCGACATGGCCACGCTCATGACCACGACGACGACCACCACGGCCACCGCCAGGGCCACGACCACGGCCACGACCACGACGACGATCATTGTGTGTATGCGCTACCAAGCAGAAACCACAGCTTCCCTTTAGTATAATATAAGAGTGGGCCAATAAAACTTACTGAATTATTAACAATCATATTAGAATAAAGAATATCTGAAGTACTATCATAAAGAATACTTAATCGTAAAATAGAATGTTTAATACAAACAGAGAGAGAGAGAGAGAGAGAGAGAGAGAGAGAGAGAGAGAGAGAGAGAGAGAGAGAGAGAGACAGACAGACAGACAGACAGACACAGACAGACAGACAGAGACAGACAGACACAGACAGACACAGACAGACACAGACAGACACAGACAGACACAGACAGACACAGACAGACACAGACAGACACAGACAGACAGACACAGACAGACAGACACAGACAGACAGACAGACAGACACAGACAGACAGACAGACAGACACAGACAGACAGACAGACAGACAGACAGAGAAAAGAGCGATTTAACAATGTCAATGTCTGATTCATAAACTAAGAAGAAAAAGTGGCACACGGAAGCATCATTGACTTAATAGAACGCTGGACCCTGAGAAAGAGATGCTTTCTGCTCACCATTACCTGACTCCGGTGAACTTCAAGAGCTCACCGAGGAAATAACTTGTTCCCCCGTCATCCTAAACAATCCATTACTTCCCCAACTTATGGAATCTTGCATCAACTTCCCTTCCTGAATCAGCTATCTTAAGAAACAAATTTTTTTTCCGATTTTTTTTTCCTTGCTAATATATGTGTGTGAGCGCGATTCGCCCAAATTTTATCACATTTGGTACGAGAAACTGACGTATCAAAGCAGAAACACAAAGGTAAACCTTAAAAACATAGTCTCGATTTACATATGCACAGCATACAAATAAATATATCACCGTAAATTTGAATAAATTCCGAAATGCTCTTCAGAATTGTTGGTATGAAGCATTTTAATTGTGTACTCGAAGAAAATCAAATTCAAAATTGTTGTCATATAATGTCAACTGTATATTCTATTATGGCATTCTCATTTTACGTTGATGTTCAAAGTAAAGCCTAAATATCCCAACTTCCCACTATGGAGTTGCATGTTCACCCTAAACTCGGACCACAAACAATGTTTCTGTGGTTTCATACTTTAGATCCTTGGTGTAACGTTTCCCCCTACATTTACATTTCAAATAGCCAGCGGCAACGTCTTGGAGGCCAGTTTCCTTTTATTTCTGTTTTTGATATGGTCTATGTAGTGTATCGTCCAGGGATTCTTTTTCTTTCTTACGCTGTTTTCCTTTTCTCTCCTTTTGTTTGCCTCAATTCCCATGCCCCTACTTCCAGAAGAGCTAAAAGAAGTACATGCGCATTCGCTTTTCCTTTTACTTCCGGAACATACATTATTCCCAGGGGTAAACATTTTAAGGTTAGAGACTGTAATTATTTAGCTGTAATTATGTTATTAATCATTTATTTATTATACTAAACTGTGATTTTATTCCTTAACACAATAGCACGGTCCATCTCCATTTGCTAATTCGTACTTAAACCTCAAAGCTCCCATCCCGTTAATCCTTTTTATAGCTCAGTTGGAAGTTTTAGCTTTTCATTTACTTTTTAGCTGCGTATTGAATATACTAATCCCCATTGACGCCTCGCTAAAATGCCCCGCTTTGGTGTTTCATGGAACAGTGTATTGCGGGTTTCGGTCCCGTCGTACAGGCGTATATGTTTGATTAGGTGTGTGTGTGTGTGTGTGTGTGTGTGTGTCTGTAATGTGCGTGTGTGCGTGTGAAGCTGTAAAAAGGAATAATCCCCAATATAACGGAAACCACATAAATTAGGGTGGGGGTAGGGAACGTTGAACCATATCTGCAAACGGAATCCACATGCAGTAATCGGGATAGCGCCGAGCTGCATTAATGAGCGCATGACGTCCCAATAACTGAACTCTCCGCAGGATGTCCCATGTGTGAGTGGGTGGAGGGAGTCAAGAGATATGGCTGCTGTTAATGGCAAATTCAGGTATTTTTTATGATTACTATCATTACTACCGTCATGGATTACACATACTTGATAGCCTACTCCAGTCATTTCAGCATCGCGAAAAAAATAAAAGAAAAAGAAATGTCATCTTTAATTTTGCATTACATAGAAGTACTTCGTGATTTTTGTTTACCCAAAGCACTATTTGACGAAATAAACTTTTATTTCTTTCACAAGAATTAAAACAACGTTTTCTAGAAGTATTTTTCGTGCTAAATTCAAATATAATTTTAGTTTTTCCCAATCGGGCAGGAGTTTGTGTGATATCTTTTTAACTTTTATAATATTATAAAAAATCCGTAAATAGCTAATCTTACTCAAACTTATAACTGCTCATTCTGACCTACCTTGAAAGTGGTAGATAGTGACTTCCGGCATATTGGAACGTCTCTCTTCTTGGTCCAACAGTCGTCAGCCAGTATATTGGATCTCCACTTGCCTTGGTGCCTGCTTTCCATAGTACAAATTTGCTGATGTCAACCTCACCGAGCTCATCGTCGACGGCTCCAAGATATTTGGGGAAGAATTCTAAGTGAGAGGCCAAGAGGTGAATTTTTAAACATATGTTGCATCCCATAGCTTTATAAGAATTCTGAAGATCAATCCCTATGTCACGATAGTTTTCTGCTTTATGGTTTCCAAGAAAATTGAAGCATAATCCTTTGAAAGGCTGCCAGGCTGCTTTCTCCATTGGATTTAAGTCCTTCGAAATGCTCGTCACCCATACTGACCAGACTTTTGGTGCTATAAGAATTGCCTTTTTAAGTTTAGCATCACTATCTTTGGAAAATTTCGATTTCAGGTTAAGAATCCATCAGACTATTTATGCACATCTTTGACGAAATTTTTCATTACACCTAACTTAATATGCAATTGAGGTAATATTTTTTCAGGATTCACTAAAAGGATATATGACACATTTTTTCTAGCCAGGAATAAGATATTCACGTTTAGGCCATGATTTTTAACATAGTGAGACTTCCTATCTCTGCTGTCCCAGTGGCACAAAAACAGCAAAATTTGGTGAACCCAAGACCAAACCAATCAACAAAGCAATGACTTTTAAATCGCCACAGATATTCCATTCATATTTTCCATCTTGTATCTTCTCTAAAATTAGTTTTATATTTTTCATGTGTCTCTTTCATATCACCGGCATATACTAAAGGTATTCATGGAAGTTCATTACCAAAATTTAGCAGTACAGCCTTCAAACTAATTTAGACGAATCTAAGAATAGTCGCCACTCATCTGGCCTGTGTTGAAGCTCAAGAGGTTCCATAACAGAACAAATATCACTACAAAATACAATATCATTTTCTTCGAAAAAGCAGTCCTTGAAATCACTATGAAGGCTACGATAACTACATATTCTTACTTATTTTTGGAGTAGATGCCACCACTTAAGTCTGGAAGTTAAATTTTCAGCTTGCTGTTCAGACACATTTAAATCCCGAATCAGGTCATTAAGGCTTTTGTGATTGGGAAAGTATGATTCTTATGAACAGGTATTGGCTTCATATGCAGGATCATTTTTATTTTCATCTGAAGCATATTCACAGTCAGCTCAATACTGGTACATCACAATGGCTGATGATCAGGTTTGTACATGTCCAAACATTAACGACCCTGCACAGCCTTGCTTTGTGGTTCTTCAACATAATATTACAAATCATCTCCTTATATGCAGCTTGGATAAAATTGCAACATATGAGGTAAAGATTCCTATAACAGGTCAAAGAAAACAATAAATTCTGATTTTAAAAAGTAGCTGTCACAAAAAAGCTATGCCTGATGCAAAAATTCTGACTACATACCGGAATTCAGTATGAAAATTACACTAAATTCACTAATCAGATTTCTTGTGAAGAAAACTTTGTCGTTTAGTGAAATTAATTAGAAAAATTACTTCAAACATTATACTACTATGTGAAGGATGCAAATATAAAGAGATTATTACCGGTATGAGGTGCAGTACCAAAATTATTCTAATATAAAAATTATTCATAACCTGAAAATCTGTGTAAAAAATAAAATAAAGAATAATAATAGTGGATGTGCCTTTGATATGCATGATGCCTTAAAAATTAGCAGATACTGAAGGAAAAGGCTGATTTTGGTATTCATAAGTTTTCTTTTAAACAAGTGAACAATGTTTTTAAAAACGACAAAATAAAGCTATTAAATCAGAGTATCGATATTTTGGCACCATTTAAACCAAGCGCGTGTGTTGACATACATCAGATATCCAGTCCTGTAATAGAAAACAGTAGTTATAGTTTCTGATACTACCCTTAAATGAGTAATAAAAACTTTAGTACAAATGAAGTGAACAAAATTGTTTCAGAAGTGAACGTTGACTAGCAGGAATGTTTGACTGTTTCACCCCGGCGCCAAAAGGAGAGGAAACCTTGGGTTGAATTTGTGAAGAACAATCAGAAACATGAAATTGTACTATCATAACATTAATACTCTATCAAAAGTGGATTACAAGAGACATCAAACAAAATGCGGTTCTGACGCGTTTACGTCATTCACACTTCGCGACTTCAAACCCAGGGACGGCCGATGGATACTTTTGAGGCATAAAATTCCTTAGCATGGCTCCCTTCTTAAGAGAAGCAGCGCCGGTGTTGTTGACATACGGCACGTAAAAAAAGCTCAAGCTTGTTAAAGGGGCCTCTTAGCAAGATAAAGCAGATTTTCACGCCTAATACAGAATATAACGCTGAGAACCATAGTCCTTAAAGAGTGTCCTTAAATAAAGACTGAATTAATCCATTAACTGAAGTGAAATTTTGGGTATCTAAATCTTGAATTTGCAGAAGGTTGTTGTGAAAAATTCGCATCAATAAATATCTTGACACATTTTTTCAATTTGGGCATGTATGTAAACACTAGCCGATTTTTACAGTTGGGGCTAAAAGCGCGTAGTAAACAAATGAAATCATCAATTATATGAAATTGAGTTTCGTCACTAAACAGGGACGCAGTTATATTGGAACGATCATAGCACCTTGAAACTGTAAATAGTGTGATACTGTTGATCTAATGTCCAAGAACCCTGCTAAATAAACACTGACTTTGTATCGAAAATGTTTAAGGTGCCTGGAAAGAATTCAGCTAACTATTGTATGAAGCGCCAGCAAGCAGAGTTGCCATTTGTGTTAGAGATGTAAACCTTATTGCTAGATTTAGGATATTAATTAACTATGAAGCTGAAGTATGTCAGGTCTTTATATGGAAGCACTACATGAATACCATCCTTGCCTGTCTTTATTTTTTCAGAATCCTGACACTGAACAGACAGGAATTTCGAGGTGTCAATCAAGGTGCAAATTGACTGGGAAATTCTGTTCTGATCCATACAACGCTGTTTTTGACGAGGTTTCAGGCAAATCTGTATGAACAGAAAAACATTTTCTCGTCCTCCAGTAATTTTGAGCACTTTTTGTATTATTACATTTAGTATTCAAGTAAAAATCTTCCTTAAATAATGTATTAGCTGTGGACTTTAATAGAACGACATAACGCAGTTCTTAAGGAAACTGCACCCCTATATACAAAAAATAAGTGCCTGAAATAGACATATGATCACTATGATTCATTATTATAGATTTGTAATCATGCTTTTAAGTATGTTCTTATGATAACTTTTCTGATGCTTACTGCCAAAATATTGTCACGAAGTATTGCTGATTTTAATATTTCTAGAACAACTTATTTGAAATATTATTAGATACCACTGTAGACCTGGTGAAATTTCTTGGATACTTCATTGCTGTTTCCTCTTTTGCACTTGGTAGTAATATGCTTAGATATTGTACTAAGAGAGAGGTTTTCCTGTGGTCTATTAAAGATAAAATTCAATAAAAATAAATCAATGATATTAATAGTAATAATGATGATGATTAGGATAATGATAATAATGATAAAGGTGCTAAAGATAATGAGATTTAGAATGGTTTAAAAGTGCTTCTTTGTTAGCAAATACAATTAGTATTCTGTCACAATAAGGAATTCTTACACCAAAACTAGGACTGCGTGTTACTTGTACCCGAATTGGTAAAGAATTTGTGAATCAAGTATATGACCTATCGGCTCTGAATGAAAACGTCGTAATGATAATGTTATTGATAAATTGGAAACCACTGTAAATAAATTTTGTAGCAATGGTACCAGCACTCAATTTATAAAGCTTGCTGCCAACTTTATTTCTAAGCTCTTAACTTAAGTTTGCCTACTGCATACACATTTTTTATGTTTTCTTAGGTCTTGTTATACTCGTACAGTAAAGCTACACTAAGGCAGGAAGTCGGAGAGGTCTATAAGCATAATTCCTGTGCCATATATATAAGGCACTCTTTCTCTTTTACTCACTGATATCAGTAGCATGCCCAATTAGTAGTAATACTACATGCTTTATAGTAACATATCCCCTTTTGAATTAATAATTGTAAAACATTATAATAAATTTAGCAGATTGTATAGAGTTCACAGTTTATAATTATTACAATATAGATGGCTGTGATATTCATAGAAATTATGCTTTCTAGTTTTATGTAATAGATTTGAATTAATTGTAAAGTTATAAAAACATTTACACTGAGTTGATTGTATAGAGTTCACAAATTGTATTTATTACAATATATATGTCAGTCCATGTCCCTGTTATTTATAGAAGTTACAAATTTTACAAACGACTTCAGGTCATTATTTGCAATCTGCTTATTCGTGTTAGGCCATTTCTCGCCATTGATTGTCATACCTCTTGAGAATTTGATACTTAAATATTGAATATTATGTGGTTAACCAACTGCTCTTCAGCGCAATGGCACAGTGGGTTATTTATGATCCTGAATCAGTAGAGGTACGTCTTTAATTATTCATGGCTAGTTGGCATTATAGCGAGCTCTGGGGATATTGGAATCTTTTGACGTAATCTGTTATTCACCAACGAAAAGAACGCTTTAGTCACTACACCTGTCGTTTTGTTCCTCCAGACTTGTTGCCACCTATTTGCTTGTTCATTCCCTTCCAATTCTGACTGGCCTTAACCCAGTTGAAGTGGATGATCCAATTTAAATGGTTTAGTGCAAGAAGTTTGTCTTCGATAGATTTTATTAGTATATTTCTTTTCCTCAGTAGATCTATAGTAATTCTGTAATCAGAGTATATCTCAACGGTCCTATTACTTTCTATTGTATTGGTATAATGAATTTCTTCTCATTTCTCTAGTGCTTTTAAAATAGCCATTTCTTCAGCTTGATTATTGGTGCAGTAGACATATAATTTTAATTTTAATTGGTGTCACAATTCCGTTCTCAAATATAACTCCTGCTGCCCCAACTTTCTACCCCGTTTTACTTCCATCTGTGTGAGCTTCCATTCCATATATGGTACCGTTGTCCACATGTCCTGAAACTTTGACATGAATAGTTGCCACTTTGGCAGGGTGTCACCAGTGTATGGCCACGCCGTGGCTCAGTGGTTAGACCGCTTGGCTCTCACCAAGGCGGCCCGGGTTCGATCCCAGGCGACCGCAAAGTGAGATTTGTGGTGGACAACACGGCGTTGGGCGGGTTTTCTCCGGGACCTCCGGTTTCCCCCGCCATCTCATTCCACCGGTGCTCCATCTTCATCTCATGCATCATCAGTGTCACCGCCTTCGGTGCCGTATGTAATAAAAGCGGGCGTTAAACACTACACATTTCATTTTTTTCACCAGTGTATTACTTAGTAATAGGGTGTCGAAGTCTGTTATGTGAATTTTTCTTGCGCCATGCATCATACGAGAGAGTTTTATATGCGTTCACCATATTATTTCTTTTGTATCATGCAACCTTTTTATTTTTCCGTATCGCGTCTACCCGCACAGGAGCTCCGCCCCTTCATAGATTGCCTTGATTGCTTTTTCCTAGTCCCCCATTGTAATTTTGCTGTTCTTTCTAACACATGAACTATCGAGATGGTTTTAACTGCAGTATATCCAACGTGAGCGTTTTAGTTAAATTTGCTATCTAAATATACTCCAAGGCATTTTATTTCTTCGGTTTGATTAAGTTTATAATGATTAAAATATAAGTTGACATCCCTATCTACATTTATGTTACTTGTGATAAATAAAGCCTTAGATTTCTTTTAGTTAATTAGAATTTTGTTATCGTCAGCCCATTTTGGAGTTTTTCTAAGATCCTGAATTGCGATGTTTTCTGCTTCTGTTTTATATGTCCCTCTTGTCACTGCTATCAAGTCGCCTGCGAAGACGATCACTCTTGTTCGGCGATTATATTCCAAGTTAAACATCGAATTGTATATAATGCTCCAGAAACCTGGACCGCAGCATGGTCTTTGTGGGCAGCCTTTCTGAATTTCTCTTTCTGCTATGTTTGTTCAGTGGAAATACTGCTCCTCTGCTACTAAAGCAGTTTACTGCTAAATTACATAAGTTCTTAGGGCATCTAAGCTCTCTTAGATTTGCCGCTGTAACTTCGCTCTCCGCCTCACGCTGCACACGTATCTGGACTCGAAGTCGGGTCTCCTTTCTCGGTCTCCGCCGTCGCTGGTCCGCTGTCTGCTTTGTCCATGCCTCCGGCTGTTGTAAACTGTGTCTCCTGCTTGGACTCCTTGGGTTCTCAGGTTCTAGGAACGAGACAACAACAAAATGTCCTATATTTTCTGAACACTTTAATTCAATCGTTTATTTTCACAAATGTGAAACAGGCAATTTCAGATACTAGCACTGCAGTGACCGCCGACAATAATGCTGAAGTATATCGAACTTAAATTGATGCGGCGCTTGGTGAGAAAATTAATCAGCCAGTGGATACGCCAGATGGAATGAACAGGACAGCTTTGACAGGGGCCCAATGGTTCTACTACCCCCTTATATTTTGAAACATAGCGTCACGAGGAAAAACTATCAGTGTATTGACCTCTCTTAACGGTATATCCAAATAGCTGACATACTATGCTTTTGTATTGATTTCTGTCCTTTCTCGGCTTTTGCCCGAGTGCAAGCTTTGTTTCATATAGCCCGGGTTCACCACAAAAAATTTTGCATTTAGATATATATTTTCAATTTTACCAACATGAGTAAAATGTATCCGCTAGAGTTCTAAAGTATACACAATTATTGAACATACTTAATTATTTATTTTTGATAACTTATTACGCATACTTATTCGAATAATCAATCTGAAGGACCAAAGCTTCCTGTTTCAGATTCTAGGCCACCAAGTTGCATCTGAAGCACATTTGATATCAAGGATGGTATTACACATTATTTTGACTTTAAGTATTTTTGGACGAAAGATTTGAGCGTCAACTGTTCCCCTTTGGGAGGGGGGGGGGATAAATTCAAACTGATTATTGTGTAACAAATCATTGCTATACATATTATGTAGTATTCGGTCGATCATTAATCTTTTTATTAGTTTACCACCAACACTTCGAAATTTTATTGATTGGTGTTTTCATGCACTTTGGCAGTCCTTTCCGGGTTTAATTATTGGAAGGACAGTGGACTGCTTCCAATCAATTAGAAAGCATTCCTTCTTTAAACACGTCTTGTATGCTTGTGTGAAGAACTGAGGGAGATTTTGGAAAGCTCTTGTCATTATTTGTCACTAGATAAACAGTCCTTCCCAGCAGATTTCTTTGGATTTAAGTTTTACATATAAGTGATGATATCGTCATATGTGAAAGGTTTGTCGTCGCTGGTACTGATTGGTTCTTCGTCTTTCCTAATTTGTTTTTGTCCATTAGTTTTCACTATCTTCATTATCTTCGGCTACAAAGTGTAATAACATATGCATGATTGTATTTTAAGTATTTGAGGGGTAGTTTAAAAGTCCCTTATTGCACTAGTGATACTCGCTCATATGCAGAACTCTGCAGTCGTCCCTTAGAGGCCTCTGCGTGTGCCATGCCTCATTGCTGGCGGTAAGTTTGGACCCAATATGCCAAGGGAAATAGGAACTCGGTGCCCTCCAAATAACTTCGTCAATGCAAGCATGAGTGGGAAGATGAAGACGGAACATAAGAAGACATTTTTCTGTCAATTTTTGTCCAAATTTGTCGGGAAGCTCATTGGTGCTTTTTGACGCGAGTCTGGACAATATGAGGATGAAAAAATACGACTGGAAGCATCTCACGGAACATATGTAGATTTAAAAATCGTTAGGTTTAAAACTACAAAAAATACCGCATCGGTTTGCAGTTGTCTGATTTAAATCCTGCTTATAATATTCATTTTAATGTACACTTTTAATTTACATGAATTAAGGTTGCCGTTGTGGACTGCAAAGACAATAAGTGTAATAAAATGGATTTAACGTTACGTTAAAGGTTAATGTACACATATTGAATGTAACTACTGCATGTTTTCATTTCTGTTTTCAAGCCCCCACTTGAGGCACTACAAGCCTCTGTATGAGAAGCACGTATGGCAAACTACCGTACACGAGAATGTTAACTATGGCTGCTGAAGCAAAATTCAGCAAACGACAGCATGAGGGCACATAAAAACGCAAGTACATAAATATTTCTAACCTATGTAGCTGTAAGAGGAGCAAAACGTTTCTGTTACACGTCCATTACCGAAGCTAGTGCGAAGTTGAACTTCAGGTCATATTGAATATCGTATCATCCTCTTTACAGAGTGCTGTAACGGAGTAAAACCACAAAATATTAGCCACAGTATGAAACATTGATTTCACCGTAAACACTGATTCGACCTATTGAAGCAGCATAAAAGGTATATACACACCTACCAAATAAGTAATAACAGGCTGCGGCGAAGTACAATTCTCTTTATGGTTTCAGAAATGTCCTTTTCATATTTTTTGAAACTATCACGGCTAGGGAATATAACCCTAACCCATGCAAAGAAAAATTCGAAAAGATTACAAGTCATTTATCGAAGGGGCATATAAAGTAATAATGGCATAAAATAGAGGCTAGGCTTTCAAAGAGCATTTTCCACAAAAAAGGTGAAAAAGAACGGAAATAAGTATATTGTGTTGAACTTCCTTTGAATTTCTCTACTAAATATTTTGAAATACTATAATAATAATTATGATGATGATAATAATGATAACTATGATAACGATAGTAATAATAATGATAATCATGATGATAATAATGATAACAGTGATCATACGAGGACTGTTCAATGAAGAATAATCGTAATTTTTTACGGTCATGATTTTTCGCACATAATTCAATCTTACTATATTCTCTTAGCTTAATGTGAAGCAAACACGCCGTAGTAGTTTCATTGTTGTACTTCTATGTCCGCCTGTGAGAAGTAGGCAAGTTCAGATATATTCAGTATCACCTACCGCTGCAATGGAGGTAACCTGCGGTTAGAGTTGATGTTAGAGGAAGATCCAGATATTCTTTCAAACGTAATCACTCCTGATGAAACTTGGCTACATCTCTTTGATCCTGAGAGCATACAGCAAAGATCAGTGTGGAAATCTTCTTCATCACCAACTCCCCAAAAAAGCAAAGGTGGTTGCTTCTGCTGGGAAAGTTATGGTCATCTCATTCTTTGATATTCATGGAATAGTTTATCAGCATGTTGTACCTGCACACATACACATCAGTAACTGGACAATACTACAGGGATGTCCTGAAAACATTGCAAGTCCATATCAGGCGCAAAAGACCACATCCATGAGGCAGGCTGGATGATGCACCATGATAATGCGCGGCCGCATATTGCCAATATAGTTCCTGAATATCTTGAAAAATCAACGCGAAGTGCAACCGTCATCCTACCTATAGTCCGGGTTCAGCCTCATGTGACTATTTCCTAACTCTATTTCCTAACTTGAAGAAAGGCCTTCCTGGAAGGCATTATCCATCATCAGAAGCAGTGGAGAAGGCTGCGGAGGCGATTTTGCAGGATCTCTCAAAAATGGTTTCCAGCATGTCTTTGAAGACTGGCAGAATCGCTGGGATAAGTGCTTCGCATTCAGGGGAGATTACTTTGAGAAGGAACATCAAAATTATGAGGATGTGTAAAGGTACGTTGTCAAAAAAGTGTGATCATTCTTTATTGAACAGCCCTCCTAATTATATCAAATGTATAAGCAGCAGGGCTATTTAATTACACTTGCAAAGAAAATGACCGTTAACTAGCTTAACACCAACGTGGTAGTGAACTGCACCGTGGGGCTAAGGTACTGCACCGTGGGATTCAAGTGATAAGGACCAATGTGATTGTGTTTAATCAACAGAACTAATTCTGACAAAGGTATACTCGTCAAGTATACCACAAACGTCTGGGTTAGTTGCATTTAATTACAAAATATTGCAATCCTCAGAAATTACAAACAACCTTTTGAGACTGCTATTGCTTTACCCCATGCAACATCCGCCACACCGACCAAAAAAAAAAAAAAAAAAAAAAAAAAAAAAAAAAAAAAAAAAAAAAAAAAGCAGAGTTCAGGACTTTGAAAACCCAAATATTCACGTAGATAAATTTCGTGTTTAGAGAATTGCTCCCCTAAAAAATGTGGAAGTATGACCCAGGCAAATTTACGGTCAGAACAACCATTCTATAAAGTACTACCCCACGAGGCTTAAGTGTAGCCAAAAAATAGCTCACCTCCGCACGCCAGGAAACCCCAGACACAACTGCCTTGCCTCCAAGGCAACTAGAGTACTCAGGTAGGCCATTCCGGAGAGTCGCGCTGCCATTGGCTAACGCGCATGACGTCACTGAGAATACAGTTCAACCGCGAGAGTTAAACATTAGCCCCTCAGTATGTGTTATTTAAGCTCTGCTACGTGTAAAATCGGAAGGAATAAACATCCACTTGTGTATTATAATGAAGGTTCTTTCTAGCAGTTGTATTAAGAGTTTAAAACATGTTGCTATTCATATGTACTTAATCAGTGTAGCTCAAGAAAATGACGAAGCAACCCATTGAAGATTTTTCTTTGCTGCAAGTTTCCTGATCATTTCTGCCTTCGCTCTTTGGTTTAAGTGCCAAATTCTAATGAAGGTTCTTGTCCTCACATTAAAAGAGATCACTTTGTGATGCATTTCGGGAAACTTGGAACTTATTATAGAAATTATGTTTTGCATCACTCCATTACACTTCGCAGCACTTTGTCCATGGAAGCTACAAAATATTACTTCTGTACCTTGTTCTGCCGTTTCAAAACACGGTTTTCTTTCTTCAGGGCTTGCATCTGAGTCTTTAGTCTAATTATTTCCTCTTCAGCAACAACAGAGTGGTCAGGAGCTACCTCCGTGCTGGTCGACGGGTCAATTTTTTTTTTTGGGGGGGGGGAGATAAAGATACTATAATAGACAGCGCCCTCTTTCGCACGGTCCTAACTTCGCACCGGCGATCTCTTACTGATATTGCCTATTAATAAAAACAGTTTTATTATTATTATTACTATTATTATTATTATTATTATTATTATTATTATTATTATTATTATTATTATTATTATTATTATTATTATTATTATTATTATTATTATTATTATTATTATTATTATTATTATTATTATTATTATTATTATTATTATTATTATTATTATTATTATTATTATTATTATTATTATTATTATTATTATTATCATTATTATTATCATTATCATTATCATTATCATTATCATTATCATTATCGTTATCGTTATCGTTATCGTCATCGTTATCGTCATCGTCATCGTCATCGTCATCGTCATCGTCATCGTCATCGTCATCGTCATCGTCATCGTCATCGTCATCGTCATCGTCATCGTCATCGTCATCGTCATCGTC
This sequence comes from Mantis religiosa, assembly GCA_030765055.1. Classification (NCBI taxonomy): domain Eukaryota; kingdom Metazoa; phylum Arthropoda; class Insecta; order Mantodea; family Mantidae; genus Mantis; species Mantis religiosa. Next base: position 148,237,802 of record CM060952.1, on the reverse strand, counting down.
ATCGTCATCGTCATCGTTATCGTTATCCTTATCGTTATCGTTATCGTTATCGTTATCGTTATCGTTATCGTTATCGTTATCGTTATCGTTATCGTTATCGTTATCGTTATCGTTATCATTATCATTATCATTATCATTATCATTATCATTATCATTATCATTATCATTATCATTATCATTATCATTATCATTATCATTATCATTATCATTATCATTATCATTATCATTATCATTATCATTATCATTATCATTATCATTATCATCATCATCATTATTATTATTATTATTATTATTATTCCACGCATCAAACTTTTCTTATAAAAAAGGAGCGAATAAACTCAGTGTACACATAGAAACAAATACATAAATGGAATGTGTATCTGATAATTACCTGCAAATTGGTTTTGCTGGTACTTGCTACTACCGCCTCAAATATATTCCCATGCCAATTAGGAATTTTCTATGACGGTACAGCGTCGCCCTTTTATTTTATTTTCAGCGGCAAACCTAACAGCTCGTTTTTTAAATCCCGTTCATAGTTTTGATACCGAAATTATTGTTTGCAGGAGCAAAGAATAATGATAGACGTCGAAGGAATGTTGATTCTTTGTGAGACCAAGCCCCAAGGCCAGTTTAGTTGGGGAAACTGTTTATAACAATGCCATGAATGAAAGGAACAGTGACCTTAGAAGGTTTCTAAAGGAATTGTCACTTGACATACATGAATAGGGTATTCTTCGAATCGTTTACAATGGCGACCAAAACAGCCACAAAAGGACTTTGTTTAAAAAGGAATTTGGAGAGTGAAAGTGATATATAAAGATACACACGCGCGCAAAGGTGGTCAGCACTCTTCGGCTTGTCGCCGATGAAGGCGGGTGTGCGGCTAGAAAGACAGCATAAACATTTATCCGGCGTGTAGCCGATATCAGGGAGAGTCAGACGTGAAGCCTAGGAAAGCGGTCAACTTGTTCGGTCTTGAATATTTGTCAGGTCATCAAAAATTATCGAGAAATATAGTTAGCATTCAGTCACTATAAACCGTGATTGGTAACCCTCGGTCGGCAGCTTCCATTTCGAGGTTTGAAATAAGAAGCAGTGAATAAATAATTTGGAAACGGGCATTCCAGTGTTGTAAATTTCCTTCTCACACACATCCACGCATACCCTGAGAGAAACCTCATTGCTCGCCGACTTCTGTGATCGCCACCATCGTCATTTTTGCATCAAATTGGCGTTCCAACGTGGAACATGTGTACACCCATAAACTTTTTAGTTACAAACTGGCGCGCCAACGCGGGGCTCGATAAGAGAAGGAGGTTCGGCACGATAGGAGAAGGACGTTCGACAACAGGAGGAGGTTCAACCTGAGAAGGAGGTTCAACCCTAGAAGTAGTTTCAACCCGACGACGAGGTTCAACAAGAGAAGCAGATTCAACCTAGTAGGAGTTTCAACCCGACAACGAGGTTCAACAGTAGAAGGTGGTTCGACAGGAGGACGGTCGACCCATCAAGAAATTCGTCAACAGTTCGACTGTAAAGAAGAAAGGAGACCGGCATCGTCATCAGTGACATCATCAGGAGCCAGTAAAAACAGTCAAAGGTACAGAGTGTAAAATTATATACCAGACTATGGTGAATTTATTTGAGAAGGGAAAAACAAGATTTTAAGTAAAAATTTGTAGAAAACATGGAAGTTCAAGAGGTTTATAGTAATAACAGTAGGCAGGGAGTAGTTGAAGTAGCAGAGCGGGATAGAACTGTAACAAATGATATAGAAATGGAACAAATTATGCTAGAGGAATTTAGAAAAATGTGCGCAAGTTTAAGTAAAAAGTTAGATGATATGCATCAAAATTTAAGTAAAAAGATAGATGATGATACTCAAAGTTTAATAACAGAGATGAAGGCTAATAATCAAAGTTTAATAACAGAGATGAAGGCTAATAATCAAAGTTTAATAACAGAGATGAAGGAATATAATCAAAGTTTAAAAAAGATAGAAGGAAAAACAGAAAGTGGTTTTCAGAAGTTAGAGGTAGGAGAAGTAGAACTAGGAAAGAAAACAGAGAATGAACAAGCGTTTGAGAATGTCAGGAAAGATAGTCAAGAAATAGAGAATGTAAGAGAAGAAACTGATCAGGTAACAGACAGTTTAGGGAGAGATGTTAGTGAGGAGACGCAGAACGCTGAAAATGAAGTTTTGAATGTAGTTAATGAAAGGTCAGAGAGTGAAAACAGAAAACTTGGGGAGGAAATAGTACAGAAATTAGACGAAGAAATAGGAATGGCTAGAGAAGAGTTAGGAGAAAGTAGGAGCAGACTAGAAGTATCAGAGAGGGAAAGTAGAATACAGATAGGAATGGCTAGAGAAGAGTTAGAAGAAACTAGGAGTAGAGTAGAAGTATCAGAGAGGGAAAATAGAATACAGACGAGGAATTTGGAGAAAATCACAAATGAAATGAACGAGTTAGCAATGGAGATCACGGTGACAAAGGAAACTGAAATTTTGAATCTAGTTAATGAAAGGACAGATAGCGAAAACAGAAAACTGAGGGAGGAAATCATCGTGAAAGTAGATAAAGAAAGACAAATAGCTAGAAAAGAGTTCGAAGAAACTAGGAGTAGACTAGAAGTATCAGAGTGGGAAAATAGAAAACTGACGAGGAATTTGGAGAAAACCACAAGTGAAATTAGTGAGGTAGCAATAGAGATCACGGTGACAAATGAAACATTGAAAAACATGCAAAATCCAGGGATAAACGAAACAGAAATATTAAAATATTTCGGGCAAGGGGCACAGTTCCATCAGAATATGCCTAAAAAAGACAGGAAAAAAGATCGATGTCCAATATCTAAGCTAAATGTGGAAAAATCATGGGAATGTATAATAAATAAGTCCTTTATACATGGAAAAGTCCGCAAAATTCTCTTGTATTTCGAAGTACGTTGTGGGATGATGAATTTTATTGTAAATGGTAGGAACTTAGGCTAAAGTATTTAAAATTGCCATAACAAATTGTAAAAGGAGAAGAAACAAACTTGTAAAATGTATAGGCTAAGTATAAATAGTGTAGTGTAAATGGTATAGGTTAAGTTTAAACAGTGTTGTGACAGTGCAGTGAAACTTAAAACTAAACAAGTGAAAAAAAAATATAGTAATGAAAATCAGAACACTTAAAGACTCTTGAAAATAATATTTATATAGAATCATAAAGAAGTATTCGGAAATGTATGAAAAAAATAACCAGTTAATAAAAAAATATCAGAACAATGAAAGACTTTTGAAAAGAATATTTATATAGAATCAAGAAGAAGAACTCAGAAATGTTGTATACAAATATAATATTAATGTACCATTGATTTAAACATGGGAGTGTATATTTAGGAATTGTTTCAAGTGTAACAACATTATGAATTAATTTTAAGTAGATCAGATGGAGAAAAAGAGAGATGAGGTAAATTGAAATCTTTTCTGAGTAATAGTTAAAAGTTGAAAATTGCAGAACAGAATGTTAGTAAATTTTAAATGAACTGTTGTTAAGTAACCAGGTGAATAATTTTTAGCAAATGTCATGTAAGAAAAAAAAAATTAATGTTGTGAAAAGAAATTGTAAAATGAATTGGAAGTTGCTGACAAAGGTCTAATATTTTGCGTTATATTCGGGCAAGACATATATATTATTTCATTATGGGATAATAAAACAATATCTATGGGGGCATTTGATACCGAAATTATTGTTTGCAGGAGCAAAGAATAATGATAGACGTAAAAGGAATGTTGATTCTTTGGGAGACCAAGCCCCAAGGCCAGTTTAGTTGGGGAAACTGTTTATAACAATGCCATGAATGAAAGGAACAGTGACCTTAGAAGGTTTCTAAAGGAATTGTCACTTGACATACATGAATAGGGTATTCTTCGGATCGTTTACAATAGCGACCAAAACAGCCACAAAAGGACTTTGTTTAAAAAGGAATTTGGAGAGTGAAAGTGATATATAAAGACACACGCGCGCAAAGGTGGTCAGACTCTTCGGCTTGTCGCCGATGAAGGCGGGTGCGCGGCTAGAAAGACATCATAAACATTTATCCGGCGTGTAGCCGATATCAGGAAGAGTCAAACGTGAAGCCTATTCGGGTGGTCAACTTGTTCGGTGTTTCATAATTGTCGGTTCATATATACTTGAGCAATAAATAAAGTTTATCGAACAATAAACATTCTGCCGCCAGTCTCTTCGTGAACAGTGATCAATTGTGGTAACCCTTGTTCGCCACCCACAAGTTTGTTTCAACGTGGCGCCGCAACGTAGAGCTCGTTGTTCGACATATAAAATTGCTTCAGTTTTCGGGCAGGAAGTGACCGGAACAAATCCTTGCATTAACCTCACATTAACCGGATCAGCCCTTTTTCAGCGCAAAACCCACTTGCGCTGTAGTTCTCGATCTTTAGGCAAACAATGGAAAATCACATTCGTAGTTTTATACGAAGCATGTTTGCTTTCAGCAACAGCGCAATGGTTTTCATAATGTTACGACAAAAAAACACAGCAAATAACTACAATAGCTCATAAGCAACTGCATCTCGTTTAGTTCATCAGAAGGATTGTGGAATTTGCATGCATCAGCGCCTTATCTTTTCTTATAATGTGCAATCATAATATTGCATTACGTACATTCACGTGTAAGCGCTTTTGCGTTGTATTCTCAGTGACGTCACGCCCCTCAGTCAGCAGGGACAGTGTTTTGCGCGGGAAGGCGGGAATGGCCTGCCCTGCCTTGCCTTGCCTCTCGGTGGCACCCGGAAGGACAGGCAAAGCGATGACCATGCGCCCTCGCGGGAAAAACAGGAAACAGAACAAATGAAGCGCGTCAAAAGAATGTGCAATCAGCACAGTAGGTAATATTATGGAAGTAATGATGATAAGAAAATAGAAGTAGGTGCAGGAACTAGATGAAAGATTACAATTAGTATGAAAACTATCTAAAAGTGCACAAACTAGAATATGCATATACATAGTACACACAAATATAATACGTATTTTGAATGTTACATGAGTTTCTTTACAACAGTATGATTTTCTTTGTCCTAAGTCATTTAAAAATGATTTAAGCCACTATGCTAAGAAACACCCCCGAAGAATTCAGAAAATAATTATGACGCCACATCAACTGAACAACAAAGTGGTCTTAAGTTGAGAACTGAAGCTTTAAAATCAGTAATAAAAATTAGAAATCTCGGTTATTAGACGATCTATTTTTATAATATAATTCTAGAGGGCTTGAACATACATATTCGATTTATAATGCTATAAGGAATGTATCATCCTCCTCTGTAAAATAAATATTCAAATACTTGAAGTTGTATCATGATTGGTAATGGTCCTTATATGTGCTATGATCTTTGCATGTTTTGCTCCTCAATATAACAGTGCATTTCTGAATGTTAAACGAGCAACATTATATAATGATTTTTTTGCAAATTTTAAGAAGATAGCGTCATTTCGGAGAGAATTACAGACTATTTCATAAGCAGGCGATGAATAGATAAACAACCATGGGAGGCGTTCTTTTGCGTGTAATTTCCGTCCTCCAATGTTAAGTCATATCGGACGATGAATGGAATGGGTGAAATGATGCTCAAATGAGCCCGGGGTCTATAGAGCTCAGAGTTACCCGACATTCGTCTTTTTTATGATAAGGGAAAACCCCGAAAAAAACCGTATCCGGGTAGCTCACCCTGACCGAGATTCGAACTCGGGACTCTTTAACCTGAGGCAGACAAGCTACCACCACGCTACCGAGGCTGGAGGGAGGCGTTTCCGAACTCCTCTTGTATGATATACGTGAGTTATTTACTTTTGTTTTGGTGTTTATGTTTTACATATTACTATTCTCTACTCTCTATAACAGGAGAAGATAGGTAGTGACGGTGTGACGTCAGCTCCGTCGCTCTCACCACCAAATATGCCACCGAACCAAAGGCAGGTTAGCGAAAGACGTCACCGCGGTGATTTCTGCTACCCAAAAGGATGGAAATTGTTTAATGTGTTGGGGTTGCAACAGCGTATGAAACGTTTCGGTATTAATAATATGTACAATTGATATCTTGGGTGTTGTAATATTCCTACTGGTTGCTTTAATTACACAATTAGTCACAGTTTATAGGCATTTACATTTTGTCTCTGTGCTATGAGAAAACATACAAAACTTCAACTCGTAGTTTATCGGAAGGTCAGGTATCCTATAAAATAAATAAAATAAAACATAAGGTAATATTCTCTGCAAATTATAGGAGACCCATTCAGAACAAAATTACGTGGACATTTTCCCACACTCTCTGTTTCATTTTTCGTTAACAAGTTTATCAATGTCTGGTCGTAATGTCTGGGAAATCGGTAATCGAAGGTTGCATGTTAGATTGTGATCCGACAAGGTAATTTGGGGTTTGGGCTTAGCTAATTTCATAACAGAAAAACATTGTTCGCACACATATGTCAAGCCAGTAAATTTAGCAGTTCCATTTGGCACGTGGCAGCTACATTGATGTTATCGAGTGTGCTAAACCTGACTGAGCCATCAGATTCTGTATGTACAGCGCCATTTATATAGGCAACATGGTACTACACGGCTCTTGCCTGACGTCACACGCACTGCAGGCCTCGCTCCTAGCTGGAATACGTCCCAACTCTCGAAGCTGTCTTCCTCTGCTCTATAATTAGTATTATGTTTTGAAGCATCAAAAAATGTTTGTGTAGCGCATTGTAAAGCAATGAGGTACTCTCAGGGTATGCGTGTCACGGCAACAGACATTAAAGTTTCGGCACAAATAAGAAAACAGTCGGCGGATAAAGTTTCAGATAACGAGCTTGCATAAGTAGATAAACATAGCGCTTGAGATAAAGGACTTACCGAAACAAACTGAGATAAATGAACATTTCTGGTCATATCTTTATTATTTGGTTTCCTTATTCTTCCGGAAATATCTCGAATCTAGAATTAGGTATTTAAGCAAGTGACGGCTTGCAAAGTGAGTTGGTGAAACAAGAGTTGTGTGTAAAATGAGAGACAGCTGGAAGTGTTATTGTAACGAGAGCTAATGATGTAACCTGCTGTCACTGTTTGTTATTGTGATCGACCTTGGAAGACTGATGGTGACGTAACGTAATGCTGCTGTAATCTATAAGAGTATTTCTACGAAAATAAAGGAGATTTTTAATTTCTGCAACTTGGCCTTTTAATTCTATGAACCCACAAAGTCACAATATGTATGAGTAAGGATGGTTCGAATGACAGTGGAATGCCTGTTTCAACTTATTTAATGACTGCTTCTTTTTATCATCACATCAAACATGAAGTTGCCGACAAAGGTTATCAATATATCGCTGCGTCACTGTAGGTGGACATATTACTCGATAATACTTAATTCGTTGCGTATGAACCGACAGATCTTCCCTCCAGTTCTGATCTAACTTCGACCAAGACAGAAACGACAACAGCCTGAATCGGGCTCACGCTGAGGACTGTCTGTCCTTACTTGGCTCAGCTGCGCGTGGGTGTGTAACTTTCACTTCTGAAAGCCCTCTTTTCACAAAAACATTCCCTTTTGACTATTTTATCTATTGTGATTATTAGTCTCGGTCACGCCATTATTAAGGGTCCGAAGAATAACTTTTCAAACGGAGTCAAGTGCTACCGCTTTAGAATCCTGCTATGAACACTAGTTCTTACGTATCTTTTGTTAAAACTATTCAACTCTACTGCCATTCAACTCAACTACACGTGCACGCGTTTCACAACAAATATACATTCTTTTGAAATCCATTACGATTTTTTATGAATTGCAATCCCTTAAATTCGGTATCATTTTGCTGTAGAACTACTGTCACCAGCACCACCGATCTAGAAACCAGCATCGCTGACCTGTCGGCTGGGATGAAAATTGCAATTACCGTTATACTACAGTCTTTTCGTATGCATAATCGAAAAAGAGCTCTTTTGATTAAATAATCATCCTTAGGCTGCTTTTTCAAAATTGTCTGGCGGTTGTGTTTGCATATATCTGTGCTTCATGAGCCAACAGCCTCTGTAACTGGAAGTAGGCTATTGCTTTCATTTCATCTCGCCAGATATTGTCGGACCTTATTTCATAAGCTGTGAAATGGTTATCACGGTATATGTACTTTACATTCATTTTCAATTACGTTGGTGTTTCTATAGGTATATGCGTTACGAAACATCAATAAAAGCGCTCGAAGTGCTGCCCCATTACTCCACGCTGCATATCATCATGATTTTACTTTTGTGTTGCTACTCTGTGAAGCAATATACTAAAATAACGTTGGCTCTTGGCTTTCAACTTCAAACTAATAACAGGTCGCAATGCTGCATTTGTGAACAGGCAATGCTTACAGCGTTTAAAGGGAATATTGGATCGTTTCACAAGTACCACCATTTTAAGAAGATGGATATAAAGCTTGCTTACGTTGCTGCACTTATGAATAAAATTTCGCGATAAAAGTTAAAAATTCCATAAGGGAAATGTATAACAAAACACCCAATATCTTTTAAGTCGCATATGATGTGTCACTATTCAATACTTTTCTCTGTTTTTCAATCTCTTCAAGCACGTTTTTCTACTCACAATTTCGCTTTAATTCCGTTTCTCTAATATTTTTAAGTTGTATTCCTAAATTTCAGGCCCTATAGTGCCGGAAAGATGGCTCAGATGCTTACTGAACAAAAAGAATACCTACTCCCAATGAACAAACGAGGGCTGCTTTGTCGATGGATCGTTTATTGCCCTCCCTATGCAACTTCCGCCTTAGGAGGATCTTCGCACCTGGAACTGTTAGACACCTTCTCGAGTATCTATGAGCCATCCTTCTGTGGCATGTAGGGCCTTCCTCCTGAGTCGTAGCCAAGAGTGAGTGAGTGAGTGAGTGTATGGTTTTTTAGGGCTCGTCGACATGAAGTCATTTGGGCCCGTCGTAGCTAAGATAGATCTGTGTAGATCACAGTATGAAAAGTGTAATCCTATGTATCCGACCACTTCAGCTGCTGCGGTGCAAGCGCTCTGAACCACTAGCACTCGTGGTTTTACGTAAGTACGAGTATGTCAGGCCGAAAATTCGAGCCCCTCTCAAATGGGAGTTATTCGGAATTGGGCTGGTATCGACCGGGCAGTGATACCCGCCATTCACGGGCAATTCGTTACCATGGCTGAAGGGCCGCCTAGATGGGATTGACGGAATCCTAAAACAATCACGAGAACTTGGCTGCAGAGATAGCAACAGATGTTCTAGATCACCAGCGACCCCACCGACGTTTTTGGTAGTCTTCCCATGTGGGTTGACACGCCTAAGTGGTTATCCTCTCCTACCAGAAAGGGGGATACGTTTAGACATAACGTATTAGGCCACGAAATGCTTCAGCGCTTCCTGGTTTTAGAGGGCTTAAGAGGGAGTCCTTTTCAGAGAACTCCGATCAAACTTGCTCCTCTATGCTTTTTTCTATACCTTTATTACTATGTATAATTAGACAAGAAAACCGAGGGCTGTTCAGTAAAGAATGATCCTAAATTTTTACGGTCTAATTTTTCGCACTAAAATTTAATCTTGTATTCTGTGAAACAAACACGACATAGTAGTTTCATTGTTGGTGCTCCTGGTTACCGCCTGTGGGAAGCAGGTAAGTTCAGACATGTTAAGTATCGCCTACCTTTGCAATGGAAGTAACATGCACTTAAGTTGATGTTAGGGGAAGATCCGGAGTTTCTTTCAAACGTAATCACTGCTGGGGAAACTTGGCTACACGATTTTGATCCTGAGAGCAAACAGGAAAGCTCAGGAAATCTCCTTCATCACCAACCCCTAAAAAGGGAAAAGTGGCTGCTTCTGCTGAGAACGTTATGGTTATCTCATTCTTTGATATTGATGGAATTGTTTATCAGTATGTTGTACCTGCACACACATCAGAAACTGGACAATACTACATGGATGTTCTGAAAGCAATGAAAGTCCATATCAGGCGCAAAATATCACATTTCCAAGAAGCAGGCTGGATGCTGCACCACGATAATGCGCGGCCACATATTGCCAATGTTGTTGTTGAATATCTTGCAGAAATCAACGTGAGGTGCCTTCCTCACTATCCCTATAGTCCGGATTCAGCCCCATGTGACTATTTTCTATTTCCTAATTTAAAGAAATGCCTTCGTGGGAGGCATTATCCATCATCAGAAGCAGTGGTGTAGGCTGCAAAGGCAATTTTGAAAGATCTCTCAAAAATGGTTTCAGCATGTCTTTGAAGACTGGCAGAAACGCTGGGACAAGTGCATCGCATTCAGGGGAGACTATTTTGAGAAGTACCATGAAAATTATGAGTATGAGTAAAGGTGCGTTATCAAAAATAATTGTGATAATTCTTTATTGAACATCCCTCGTATAAAGTGGTTCATACAAATCTTCCTAAACATAATATAATAATGCATATGGTTTTGGAGGAGCCCGAATTAAATTCACTTTTATTTATCTTAATATATCTCTTCGTTACATTTTAGTAAGCAATAACCTCCCTTCTGTTATATTTACACACATGTTTAGTGGGCCTAATATATGTAATAGAGAGCTTCGTCGCTGAGGAGAGCGTATCATTTTATTTTACTTCCACGTTCTTTGTAGTTACCTTTTGGGCTCTTTTTGATGTTTAGAATAGAATTTCTCAAATGCTACCTACTCCAAATATAATTATTGAATTCCAACCAAAACTAAAATATCGAAATTTCATCGTAGCTATAGTTTTTGTCTTTTATTGCAAACTAATAGAAAAAAGGAACCTTTAAATGCAGCATATTCCAAGATTGCGACACAAATATTTGGGGTAAAATTTTCCCCCTACTCAAAGTACCTTTAAATGTAAAGTTTGTTCGATATCTAATTTAAGTGATGTGCTATATTTAGTATAAGTATTTAAATAAATAATAAATCGTATATATAATGTTTGTAATTCATACTCTAATAGATCAACCCCTACAATAAAAACGTATCACATTCAATTAAATACACACTAGTGCTTAAATGAGAACACAATTCAAGTTTATTCCAATCTTAGATACACTCCCCAACGTTACATACTATCAATTTTATCAAATGCCAATCCTATTAGAGGAATGGCTGTAGTTATATCCAGGCACGTATTTAGAAGTCAGTTTCCGGGGGTGTCCAAAACGTATATGTTGAATTATTTGCTTTTCATAAGTAATTAGTCAGGGATGTGTTTTTATCATGTTAGTAAAAATAAAAACGGATGTAATATATTCACATGACTTTCTCCTCCCAAGCTTCTACAAATTTTTCTAGGAAAGTTTGTTTTTGTTTTGTTTCTTTGGACAAAGTCTGTAGAAAGCCTTGCACATTACACATATTTTTGTCCTTATACCTGGGATGAAGTGATATAAGCAGCACTCACATAATTAAAAAGCGAACCACTGATTGATGCATTTGAAGTATTAGTTCTCCTTGAGTGAAAAAGGGAATAGGAACTTAGAAGTTAAACTTTGCATACCTTTAAGTATCTGGGAATTCTAATCAACGTTGCTTCTGTATTTTAACGATTTCTAGAGCTGCTGTGCAGCAACTTTGCGTTTATCTCTCAAATAACTTCATGTTTGCCTGACAATGAATGGAGATGTTAAGTTGAGAAGCTTGAATAAACGTTTTCGATTTATTTTAAACTAAGATTTTATATCAAATATTTATTTAAAGTTTGAACTGATAATTTATTTGGAGGGTCCGGATCCTCTGGATCCCCCCACTAAATACGTCCCTGGTTATATCCAACATTGAGTATAACATGTACGTGAATGATCATAATTTTCTTTGACAACGTACCTTTACTCATAATTTTGATGGTTCTCAAAATAGTGATCCCTGAATGCGATGCCCTTGTCTCAGTCTTCTGGAACTAGCTTCTGCCAGTCTTCAAAGCCATGCTGGAAGCCATTTTTGAGAGGTCCTTCAAAATCGCCTCCGCAGCCTTAACCACTTCTTCTGATAATGGATAATGCCTCCGACGAAGGCGTTTCTTCAAGTTAGGGACTAGAAAAAGGTTACATGAAGCTAAATCCGGACTATAGGGGGCGTGAGAGATACACTTCACGTTGATTTTTGCAAGATGTTCAGCAACACTGGCAATATGCGGCCGCATATTATCGTGGTGCAGCACCCAGCCTGCTTCATGGAAATGTGTGCTTTTGTGCCTGATATGTACTTGCAATATTTTCAGAACATCCCTGCAGTATTGTCCAGTTACTGATGTGTGTGCAGGTACAACATGCTGATAAACTACTCCATGAATATTAAAGAATGAGATGATAATAACTTTCCCAGCAGAAGTAAGCAATTTTGCTTTTTGGGGGTTAGTGGTGAAGGAGACTTCCACACTGAGCTTTGCTGTTTACTCTCAGGATTAAAACAATGTATAAGTGTTTCATCAGCAGTGATTACGTTTGAAAGAAACTCCGGATCTTCCTCTAACATCAACTTTAACTGCATGTTACCTCCATTGCAGCGGTAGGCGATACTGTATGTGTCTGAACTTGCTGGTTCTCACTGGCGGGAACCAGGAGTACCAACAATGAAACTACTACGGCGTGTTTGTTTCACATTAGGCTAACAGAAAATAATAAGATTGAATTTTAGTCCGTAAGGTTATGACCGTAAAAAATTATGACCAATCTTTATTGAACAGCCTCGTATATTAAATGTTCTAGTAATAACCTATGACGTCCCCTATCAATAATGAATTTTGCTTGAAAGTGTAAGAAAGATAAAAATATAAAGTCAAGTTGTTCATTTCATGCAGTCACCGTTCAGTTATTTCTCACTACCACTGGAACTCTGGCATTGCATTAGCTCGCTGTTCTTCTCACCCTATTATAAAATATGCAATAACACCCATTTCAACTAATCCCGATTAGTATTAACTGGAAGGCAACCGAAGTTTGTACATGGATTCTTTGTAGAATTATTAAAAAGGAATACGATTGTAAATAGTGAACCTTAGAAAATATGGTCCATATTCTTTAATCTATTTACACATTTATTCGGTAGTTTATTCACTAAACGCCGGTAAACCGAGTTCTTAAACCCGAAAGGACATTTGTGGTAACACTGTATAAGAGTGTGAGGCTGGATGGACCTAGGCAGAGCACCATAGCGACAAGATTAGGATCATTAGGGGTCCCTCAGATCGCAAACAATGGCCAACGTGTTCAATAAACCACGCTCGGAGATAACACACAAGGAGATTATGCAAACATGTGCTTTCATCCAAGAAAAGCCTTACTTAAGCAGAACGCTTACGTAACATTCCATTACTTTAGGGAAAGCTGTAACTTTGTTGTTCCCTATTAAAATATATAGGTATTACAACAATCCTAGCAGAACTATGCAGTATTTGCTACGTTGTAGAAAGCTATGACGCATTTGCAACCGTGTAAATCCTAGCTGTTCCTATAAACCAAATCCCACAGCCTAACACTATTTTACACTGAGCCATTCAAAATAATTTTGCCCGATTATTAAGTCAATTTTGACACAAATAATTTGCTATAAGCTTATCTCGAGTTCCATGTAAATTCCCCATTTAGTTCGCAATAACTGAACTGCAATAATAATTCTATTAATCCATATGAAATGCTCCATAATGTGCAAATTGACATTTAGCTTTTTTTTTAAATCTCTCGCATAATTTTGGTCAATGTTATTGCTATATTTAATTGTATGCTATTGCCTCAGTTTAAAACAGCGGCAATTAAAACAAATTATCATTTAAATCCTATGTTTAGTCATGTTGTTGATTATTAAAATTAGTAACTTAATATATCGTCCCAGCACTAACTGCGGGGTTTGTTTACTAAAGAATGATTATAAATGCAGGACTGCATGCAGCTAAATTTGATGTTAGAGGAAGATCCGGAGTTTGTCATCACTGCTGCTGAAACTTGGCTACATCATATTGATACTATCACCCGAGCATTGGAATGCTCGTTTGAACTAGCTGGCAGGTAGGGCCAGAAGGGAAGCATTTAGACCACGCCTACCCATTTATCTCGTGTCACTAACTGAGGGAATGACTAGAAGAGCGGCACGAACCATGTACCGTCGCTTCCCCTTCCATGACGTCTGGAACCTTCGGGATGATGCACTGAACGGCGAGACTTCCAGAAACAGCGATCTTCCTATAAAAAGATTCTGCATTTGGCGAGTCAGTCCAGTTGTTGGCGAGCAGCTGTGAAGAGCGCCATGCTAGTGAACGGTCTGGAAGACTGTGTACGTGTATCAGAGGAGTTGTACGTAATTGTGAGTGTAGAGTGGACAGACCAACTGGCGAATTGTAATTGTGTGCGCTAGGTAATTCTGTGTAATCGGCAAGTGTTCCAACTGTAATTCGGTGGAAATAAAGAACATTTTGAGCTTGTGCAATTGCACTTTTAATTTCACGAACCCACAAAGTCACAATACTTATAGCAAACAGCAAAGCTCAGTGTGGAAATCTCCTTCATCA